>JAIUJO010000693.1:27500-122500 GCA_023846275.1 Vanilla planifolia | reverse complement strand
GTCAAAACTGAAGCTAATCGCCAAAGCTATCTCAACTACTGAAAGTTACATAACTAAATTCTAAATCCATACCAAAATAATAAACCTTGAAAGGAAATTTAAAAGCTTGTTTATTAAAAATTTTTAGTTATCATTAGGTTTATCTATTAAAGTACTTAATAATAAGGAGATGGGTTCAATATAAACGTGGGGTATAAAAATGAGTTGAAATGAGGCCAACAATCACAAGAGACTCTTGGTTTAGCTCTTGTCATAATTGTTGAATCCCATGAACCATGTGACATGCAATATTTTGATGATAAAAAAGTATTTGGTTATCCACTTTATGGTTTAACTTTTCCATTTAGTGTGCTATAGGTTTAACTAAAAACTAGGCAAACAAAGAGTGACTCAATCTTAATTGGATGAAAAATGCCTTAGATAATTGTCCTAAGACTCTCAATAGTAATAAAAGAAAATGTCATCTAATGATTTAAGAGAAGTTGATAGAAGCATGTGTACACAAACTCAATGGTTTACATCTTGTAAGAATTACAACTTAGGTTATCGATCATAAGAGCTTATATTTCACTCACTACATACTTACACAACATATAGAAAATCTTAATTGCTTTTGTTGCATATCATTAAAGGTTATTAAGAATAATACACCTCATCTTTTGAATATTAGTGCATAATTCTATAAGATTTGTTGAGCTAGGTAATGCAACATTTGAGTTGAAAGTTAAAATTGAAGATAATTAAAATTTATATTGATTGTATGGTATGAAATGTATTTTGGATTGTATGATTAGCTAAGTGATCAGTGGTTGATTAAGCTAACAAATAGACAATTCAATTTAAGATTTTATCAATTCTTTGTGACTTTTGGATAGTACATTTTGTGAATCAAATGATAACATATGTCAACAAAAGCTATATATAAGGAATTAAATAGTTTGGAATCTCGATGTGCGGTCTAATTAATGCAAAAATTCTATAACTTTCATACAATATCGTTTTACTTATCAAATATTATAATTTGTTTAAAGTAGAATATCATACATAATATCAAAATAATAAATAATAAAATATTATTGGATTATACGTATGATATATTGCTAGTGTTTTTTACTCAATACATGAAAAGATTTTCACAATGCAACCATATTATCTAGAACTTTTCACACAGTACATTAATATTATAATGGACAATAAGATATTTTAAAATACTTGAAAGACAACTAAAACTTTGGTAGAGTATATTAATATTCTAAGGAACAATAAAAATGTTAGTTTTATGATATTCGAAGGTACGATATACATATTGGATTGTATGAACTAAATGAAAAAAGTATAACAGCTTGTTTAAACTTATCATAAATATAAAATTAGTCACTACAAGAGCTATTGAGCTTTTCATTAAGGATTCCAAGTATTCTATAGTATAAATATATCACATACAACTCAAATGACGGATGATTATATGATGAGAAAGAGGTATATGACTTTTAATATGTATTATCTCTCTCAGAGTAGCTTGCTAAAGAAAAATCTTCACTACAATATCGTTTAAGCTAAGGGAAATAAGAGAATATTTAAAGCAAAACACCATTCATAATTGTGTCTCAGAAGTTCTCAAAGTTTAAGGTATCATTGGCTTGATCATTCATTAGATTTTTTGTATTCTTATTGGAATATTTGGTTCACCATTTAATGAGCTGGTTCTTTGTATTGATTATTATATTTTGTTTTTCTTGGCTTTATTTCCAAGTTGCTTAATGTAGAGAGTTTTGGCTGAGCTTATGGCTGAATAGTATTGTGTGGATTTGGGTTGGGTTTGACTTTGTGAATGTGCACTATTGAGAGTTTTTTTGCCTAGTTATGGCAAAAGAATTCTTTTAGTGGTACTCAAGCAGGTTGTTTGGGATGCATGCTTGAGGATAAGTCAAATCACTTAAAATTCATCTTTCCTTTGCATTTATATACTCTTGCTTTATTTATTTTATTATAGTCTTGAGAAGTTATTTAACTTGTTAATCTTGTAATATTCAAAAGAATTGATAAAGGGGCTTGGTGCTAACAAAGTAATTTACAAATGTTTTACATGCTCCTTGATTTGAGAAAAATATTTGATTTAAAATTGTGTTACGTGATGAACCTTGGACCCCAACAATACAAAATGAGAAATAATGCACTGCTTGCTTAAATATTAACTATCTAAAACTCCTTCGCATACAAAAAGAAAAATGTAAGCTTAACATGTCATGTGTATCAGAAACTTTTGTAGAAACTTCTATGAATCAAATTTTTGGTTTGAACGCAAATGTCATCTTCATGGAGTTATTCTTGACTGAAGGTTAGAAGCATACATGAAAGGATAGCCTAGGCATATTAGACATTGCTGTAGTTGGAGGTCAAAGGCTCGAATTATGAAAACAGTTTCTTACAAAGTTTTAACGAAAGATTGTGTATAATAGACCCTTTGAGTTCAAGCATTCCATGACATATGCATATAAGAATTCTTTGGCACCCTTTAAGGTCATTTAAGGTTGGAAGCATGCACTATGAAGCATTTTATTTTTTTGTGTGGTTGTAGATTATTGCTTCTATTGTTCGCTGATTGTAATAAGTAGATAAGTTAAAGCTTTTTTCTTGCATAACTAAGTGTGATGATGTTATCTTCTCCCAGTTTCAGATATTTTGTTTGTGCTGAAATTTTATCCTTTCTGAAGTGAATGCCGTCATTTTTCTGATCAAATTTCAATTTGATCTTTAGCTTATAGTCTGTTTTTGTTCGGTAGAGACAAACCTGGTTAAAGCCTCATCCATGGATTCCAATTACAGGAAATGTAGTGGGGAGTGCTCCTTCTCTAATCAAATCGGGAAACCAACACATGAAACTGCATGGGAAATTGAGTTTAGGATGCTTAAATTTGGTAGAAAGCTGGCATCTGGTTCATATTGTGATCTGTAAGTAGTAGAAGTCAGAAACTTCGTAGAAATCATTGATTGATAGATATTCATTTTTAAACTATAGGTATTCATCTAAGTTATAATTTTTTTCCTTCAGTTATCAGGCAACTTACTGTAGTCGGGATGTTGATATCAAAGTTCTCAAGCCTTAGCAAGTGAGTGCAGATATGCAACGAGAATTTGCATAAGAAGTCTATATCATGAGGTTAGTTAGAAATCATCTTGTCCTTGTATTTGTTTCTATGTCATGAGCTTAGTTAGAAGTCTACATCTGGTTCATATTGTGACCTCTGGCTGAGTGGTTATTTTTCTATTATTGCAAAATAAAATGTTATTATGTTGCCATCACTTTGTGCTTCTCACCCAGTGCCATCATGCCACAAGTGATTGCAGGAAAGTCCGTCATAAGAATGTTGTACGCTTTATTGGTGCATGTACTAAGCCAATAAGCCTAACATAGTTACAGGTATGTTGAACAAGTTTCTAGAAAAATTGAGTTAGTCTTTGTGGTATCATTGATGTTTATCCACACTCACAATTAATGAATCTTGCAAGTCACTTTCAGAGTTTTTGTCAAGAGGTAGTCTATATGACTTTCTTCATAAGCAAAAAGGTGTGTTCAAACTCTCGACTTTGCTAAGAGTAGCTGTTGATGCATCAAAAGGAATGAATTATTTGCATCAAAGTAATATCATCCATAGGGACTTAAAAGCTGCCAATCTACTAGTGGATGAAAACGAGGTATGTAAACATATAAACTTTTCTTCTCTTGATTCTTCTTCAATCATGAATTGTTTAAACAATGAAGATTACCTTAATGTAACTCTTTGACCTTTTTCTTAACAGGTTGTGAAGGTAACAGATTTTGGTGTTGCCCGTGTCAAAGCAAAATCTGGAGTCATGACAGCTGAAACTGGAACTTATCGATGGATGGCTCTTAAGGTTCTTTAATACAAATGTATTCTTTTTTTAACAACATCTACCATATGTATTGCTATAGAATCGATTGTTCTGAAAAAAAGCAGAAGAGTGAAAAATCCTTTTTATCAAGAGCATTTACATTTTTATGTTAGACTTGATCTTTTAAGTAATAATCTGTAATCATAATGTTTCTTGTCGATGGGCTTGATGTTTCATAGGTCATAGAACACAAGCCTTTATGATCATAAGGCTGATGTCTTCAATTTTGGTATTGTCCTGTGGGAGTTATTAACATCAAAGTAACACTTGGGAATTTTTCTAATTGCAATGAATTTTTTTAACTAGGTACAACTTGTTCGCTATAGAATTGGATCATCTACTTCCTTATCTTGGCATCTCAGCTTCCTTCTGAATACCTAACTCCCCTGCAAGTAGCCATTGGTGTGGTCCAGAAGGTACCCTTCCTTAATAACCTTACGAAATATTTCAACCAATTTCTTAGAACAATCTAATCCTATAGGGTCAAACATTACAGGGCTTGAGATCCACCATTCCAAAGCACACCAATCCAAAACTTGTTGAGCTTCTTGAGATGTGTTGGCATCATGACCCAGCACTGAGGCCAAACTTCTCTGAGGTTCTCGATATCCCTCATGTAATTGCCAAAGAGGTAACTCCTTGGAGAAGTAACGATGTTGATTAAGCCATTTGATACGACTTTAAAAATAGAAATTCCTAAGCAAGTCGAAGATGATCCAACGAGAGAAGGAAGGAGAAGGCGTCTGGTGGTATCTTCTCTTCTCTTTAACACCATTAATGATTGTATGTATCTTTCTCACCTTGAGCCTTTGTTTAATCGTGATCCAGTCGCATTGAGAACTGTACAACATGAGTTTTCGTTGCTTTGTTATCGAATTTTGACTTGTATTCCGAATTTGTCTGTAACCTAAATATTTCTATTTCTTTTCCTTGCTCAATCCGTGGGTTTATTATTAGTTCAATCAAGAGGTGTTCTTTATGCATTTTATGTTGCTCAAATAATCTACAAAGTGTGTTGTTGGGTACTAAAATGATGTTGTGTGAAAGATTTATTAAACATATAGTTTTTTCAGTTTTTAAATTTTATATTTATTAATTTATTTAATATTTAGTAAAAATATGTATAAAAAATTATTTACATGCTCGAATTTGTTTTTGATTTTTCAAGATTTTGATGTTGTTTTGATATTAGGATTTGTTCTTGTTAACTAGGCAAATTGGTATATTCTAAATGTAATTTGTATTATTTGTTTTACGAAAAAAATTATAATTATTACTCGCAAAGGGAAAAAACATGTAAAAAATTCTGATGTGAATTCAGTTTAATTTTAATTATTAAAAATGGAAATTTCTAAAATGAAATGGTCTTGGTCATTCGCTTTATGCAGAATATAATGTATTTAAGTTAATTAAATTTTTCACTTTTGAGGTAAGATAAAATAAAATATAATAATTGTGATTATTAAATGATAGTTTAGTATTTTTTCAGAAAATAATACTTTGATCGAGTAAAATTCAACATTTGATTTTTACTCATTGTCAGTTAATCTTTTATGTTGTTTTTTGTTTCATTTTATGATGCAAAAATAGTGGTTTTCGCTCGTCACAATTTTACAAATTTGGAACTCGTCGAGTGAAATTTTTTTATTTAAAAATAAAAATAAGATAAAATAAATATATAATACTTATACATAGTAAAATTTAATGCGAACATTTGATTGTAATCTTTTTTACAAAACTAAATTAAAATATATAGAAATTAAAAATATTGTTTTAGAAAGTCTTTAACAAATAGAGTTTTAATATAACTGCTAAGTATTACTCTAAATAAAACAAAGAAATTAGTCTTTAAACAAATTTCTTATTTTATATTTTAAAATATTTGGTTGATTCTTTTTAATACATATTTACGGGATAAAAATTTATAATAAACCGAAATGAGTGGATATATATATATATATATATATATATATATATATATATATATATATATATTTATATACAAAACCCACTTGCATCGAGCTCATAAAACAACAAATCGGGAATCGAATTCATCTCTATCTCCTCTAGCTGTCTGAACTATCATCGGTGGCCGAGATGCCGAAGAAGATGGGGACGAACACGAAGGCAGAGGCTGCACGTGCTCGTAAGAGCGCGTCGGAGGCGGAGAAGAAGGACCGCGAGGCCCAGGATCGGGAGGACGACTACTGGAAGGAGGCGGAGGGATCCAAGTCCCGCTCCTCCAAGAAACGCGAGGAGGCCGAGAAGCGCGCGGAGGCCGCTGCCCGACGCGCCGAGAATCGCAAGATCGCCGAGCAGGAGCAGCTGGAACTAGATAGGGCAAGCCGCAAGCCCGACCCCAAGGCCAACCGCGTTGCCGCCCCCGTGCCCAAGGTCACGGAGGCCGAACTTGCCCGCCGCCGCGATGAGGAACGGCTCCACATCGAGCGGGAAGCCGAGGCTGCCAAGAAACGCCAGAGCCGGACTGCAAATGAGGAGTATGAGAGGATGGTGCTCGTTAGCAACACCAATAGGGATGAATCGGTCATTGAGGCACATTCTGTAGAGGAGGCGATTGTGAAGATGGTCGTCAATGATGCAGCACTGCCACCAGATCGCCATCCAGAAAGGCGGCTTAAGGCTTCATTTAAGGTCCTGTCTACTTTCTTGTTTTTATTTTTTCGATAAATGCATGCTCTTGAAGATTAAAATGTCTTCTTTACTATTATTTGAGTACCTTATTTTGGAAAGAGACGGTGGTGTTGTAGGATTGTGTCTCTTTATTATAGCTTTCATGGTTCTCTAATAAAGTACTAGTTTCCTCAATTAAGATCTTATTTGGCCCCTGTTAGATTACCTAAAATACAACATTCCTTTTTATGTCTGAAACATTGAAAGTACCTTGTGTCTATGGTTGAACATATAAGATGTGAACTTGTCTTGAAATGTCGTGTGATGTATAGAAATTAAAATGGGCAATGTCATAAACCATGGTACTCTTTCTCCTTTTTTTTCAATAAATGAATAAAGTTTTCCCTTTTGCTCACTCTTTGTTGACCATTTTTGACGCAAGTTTTGGCATACAAAATGTGTTTTTTTTTCTTTTTTACTAATAAAATTGTGTAAACTTTTTTGAGATGCCTAAGGTGGTCTAAAAGTTAGAGTTTTTTAGACACTTCAACGTTTATAGTAGCTGTAGATGACTAAGCTGAATGTGGAAGGGGATTTAGCATTGTTAAATTGGAGGTTATAAATTTAACTTCTTGGTTTGAACCCCGTTGGAAGATTCTGAAGACCATTGAGAAAATTGGCTCAAATGGAAAAGCAAGGTAGCTTTTGGATGTGTTGGACTAGTTATGTTCATTCCCAATTGTTTAAAAGTTTATTGAAGAACATAAACAACTTTACTGAAATAATAGAACAAATGTTTGTTGACCCTATCAAATGGTTGTTATTATGGGATTCCAGGGTCTCAGGAGGTCTCATGGTTCTAATCTTTACCTAGCAAAGTTAAAGCAAAGTCTTCATTATTCTAATGTGTGAGGGTGATTAAATTTGTTCATAATGGTGCCTGAGACCTTTCAAACGATGTAGAGCCTTATTTGATAGAAATTATGCTTGATTATCTGGATCTAATTTGGATAGGTGATAATAACGGTTTTACCATCTCTGGTAAGTTATCATTTGTTTTTGCCAAATTTTTATATTCAGATACAGTTGGAGTTATTTTGTGCTAAGAGGATATGGAATTTCAAAACTTAAAACATGGCTAGCCATGTTGGGGAAACATAAAACTATAGCTTTATTGGCAAAGAGAGGAACATCTACAATTGGAGCATGTGTTTTGACACATAGAAGTTCTTATGCATTTATTCTATGCATGTTTTTATGCAGCTTCAGTTATTTAGATTATCTATTCCAAGTTAATTTGCACCCTTTTTAAATTATAACTTGGGGAATCCTGGTTTGAAGAATTCAAGCAAGGAAACTATCTGAGGTAGAGATTGCTTGCACTTTAGGTATTTAATTTTTTATGTGATATTTTTTGCATGAGAGAAGTTTGAGCATTTTTCCAAGATATTGTCATATAGCTAAGTGGCTAGTGCATATGGTAAAATAGGAAGTCATGAAAAGATTTCAGTGGCTTCATAAGAAGAATACAATTGATTCATGTTGGCAAACAATGTTATGTAAAGGAACGTTCTTGGTTGCTCTAATGCAATATGTTTGGGCATATTCCTCTAATTCTTGCAAAGGAAATATGGCCTAGAATTCCTTGTGAAGCGTGATAAGTCAAAGTAATGAATGCATTATTTTCATGAATCATTGTTTTCTTCTTTTCTTTCTCATCTTTTTCTTTTTATCTTTATTCTTCTTCTTCTTTTTTTTCTTCTTCTCCTTCTTCTTCTCCTTCTACTTCTTCTTCTCCCTTTTCTACTTCTTTTTGTTCTTCTTTCTTCTTTTTCTTCTTCTTCTTCTTCTTTCTCTTCCTCTTCTTCCTCCTCTTCTTCCTCCTCCTCCTCTTCCTCCTCTTCCTCTTCCTCTTCCTCCTCTTCCTCCTCCTCCTCCTGCTCCTCCTCCTCTTAATCCTCCTCCTCTTGCTCTTCCTCCGCCTCCTCCATCTCCTCTGCCTCCTCCTCCTCCTTAATACATACAATTCTCTTTGTTTTCTTATATGAATACCTTTATTTTTCTCCATTTAATTAACTCATTATGCAAACTTATCAAATAATAAGAAAACATAAACATCTACTCAAAATAAAAAACATACTGATTTCCGATAACACTTACAAGTGTCAGATTACTGAAAACATCTAAGATATGAACATATAATCCATATACCTACCACAGTAAGAAATAACCCTACCATAGTAGGAATATTGAATTTCATCATTGATCTATTAAAAAAGATCAAAGATAAAATTTAGAATTTAGAATACAAAAATAATAATACATCAAAGTTCTATTATGTTAGAACAAAACTAACCAAACAATAATGGTTAAATTAAAATCCACAGATATTATTATGGATTTACAAAAATTAGATAAATCTTTTTTACTTGGAGTTCCTAAAACTTCAACAAAAAGAACTCACTGGAGAAATTACGAGTGAAAAATTTATAACTTCTATGAACAGAATTATGAAGTTATAAATTTTTATAAAAACCAATTATAAAATGATTATAATGTTAGGATGGAAAGAGGAGAAAGTAGTAGAAGTACTCTCTATCTCCCTGGTCCTCATGGTTATGCTCTATAAACACCTTGACCTGAAGTTAACATGCAAGACTCTCAAGGAGATAATATGGAACAAGTTCATACTACTCCTTCATATCTTAAAAATAAAAATCGTCATTTAGAAGAAAAGAGTGACTCCTCTACTTGAGGACTCATTTTAAATATAGATGCTATGCCATATAAAAGAGTTAAAGACTATTACATAGAATGGACTCAAAAAATAAAATGAACTATATTTATGTTCTCTCCTTTGATGAATGTTTCAGAATACATACAATTCGCTACATCATACTGGGAAGGAAATACCCTATCTTGGTTGACAAATTTCGAAAAAAATAATAAGGACGAATGTCAAAAATTCCTACAACAAACAGATAAACAAACCGCAATTGAAATGCTGGTTTCACCACTAGTTGCTAATTTTATTGGATTAGAATGGAGTGAAAACCTAAACTATGAAGAAAAACTTCATAAAATAAAATTATGCGACATATGTATGTTATATGAATTTGTTTCTACATACATAAGATATATTTATCATCTAAAGGAAATCCCTCAACAAGAGTTTTGGATACAACGATTTTTTTTCTAAAATACCCTTTTCTTGGAACAATATAATATTTACAAAATACCAAAAGTTATTTACATCTAGAGAAACTCTTAGACAAAACAACACAACAATGTTTAGAAGTGCATGTGCAGAATCTATGTAAAAGATCTACAAAAATATTTTTACTCAAAAGGAAATTAGTCGAAACTTAAAATCTTCTAGAATGGGCTACAACTGTTGCTCAAAATTTTTAGAAGATTTAAATTATATTTATGGTTGATACTAGTTTTACAGTAGCACATCAAGCTTAGTAGCTTTACAAACTCAAAGAGTAATTTACAAGACTGGAGGTTTACAATAGTGGAGGTAGGAAAAGAGAGAGCAGAGTGGAAACAGAAAGTAAAATGTAGAAAATAGAAAGCTGGATTTCTTTCGTTGCCTTTGTTTTGAAGAGTGTCTAAATTTATAGACCAAGCTTTCTTCTGTTGGAAGCAAATGAAAGTACTCTTATGTGTAGATATTACTTTTGATAATTGGTCAGCACTGTTTGCACATTATTGTTCATCATACACTATTCACTGTTCATCGTACACTGTTCACTGTTCATCGTACACTGTTCACTGTAGATTGTACACTGTTCACTATAGATCGTACTTCATTTATTGGCCTGTCTTATAGTTGGGAATCTTTTGAATGCTTTTGAAAGTATTGAAAAGTGTTTGTAAAGTGATTTTTTATGGTCCTGCCATGCTTCAATCTATGAGGGCCAAAGCTTCCATAATTTATTCATCCAATTCATTGTTTTCTGAATTGAATTTCGTGTAAGTAGCAAAGAACTCTTTTTTAGCTTCTTGTCTTATTTTGCCCAATTTAATCTTTCTCAAAAACATTTTCATTTTCTTTTCTTTCTGAGTTAAATCTTCAATTTTGTTGGCTAAAATGTCAAGAAAACATATTGTCTTCCCACAATGAATTTGTTTGGCTCGATATTTAGAATTGAAATCTAACTTTTAAAAAAAGTCTGTAGCAGCATACCATCGAGCTTCTTCTTCATTGAATAGGCTTTGTTTGGATACTTCAAGTACTGGTGGAGTATCTGAATGTTTTACAAGCATCCATAACTGAATTGATAAATCTTCTTCCTTTTCTTCTTCTTCCATTTGTTCTTACTCTTCTTCTTGTTCTTCTTTTTTTTTTCTTCTTCTACTTATTCATCTTCTTTTTCTTCTTCTTCTTCTTCATCTTCTTCGTCTCCTTCTACTTGTTGTTCTTCTTCTTCCTCTTCTTCTTCTGCTCCTTCTTCTTTTTCTTCTTTTTTTTTTCTTCTTTTACTACTACTATTCTTTCTCTCCTTCTTGTTCTTCTTCTTCATCATCATCTTCTCCTACTTCATCTTCATCTTTTTTTATTATTCTTTTTCTTTTAGTACTATTACTACTGCTACTTCTTCTTCTTCTTCTTATTCTTCTTCTTTATTGTCTTTTTCTTCTTCTTCCTCTTCTTTTTCTTTTTCTTCTTCATCTTCCTCTTTATCTTTCTCTTCTTCTACTTCTTTTTCTACTTATTATTGTTATTATTATAATTATTATTATTATTATTCTACTACAACTACTTCTCCTTTTTTTACATCTTTTTCTTCTTCTTCATCTTCCTCTTCTTCTACTTCAACTTCTTCTTAATCTTCTTCTTCTTCTTCTTCTGCTTCTTCCACTTCTTCTTCTTCCTCCTATTTCTCTTCTCCATTTTCTTCTTTTCCCTCTTCTTCTTCTCCTCTTTCCTCTTCTTCATCTTCCTCTTTTTTTCATTCTCCTCTTCTTCTATTTTGAATGGTTAGTTATGCCATTTGGATTAAAAAATTCACCTCAAATATTTCAGAAATGGATTAATTCTATTTTTGGACATTTACCTTATATCGTCGCTTACATAGACGATATACTTGTTTTTTCTCAAACAGAGGAAGAACATAAAGATCACCTTTTACATGTTATCAAAATAATGCTAAACTATGGTATTATTTTGAGTTCAAAGAAAATAGAATTATTCAAAACTGAAATAGATTTTTTAGGAAAACAAATAAAAAATGGTCAAGTATAATTACAAGACCATATATATACAAAAGTTAAAGAGTTTCTCGAAAACTTTACCAGTTTAAAATAGCTGCAAAGTTTTTTAAGACTCTTAAACTATGGACGAAAGTTTATACCTAAACTTTCTTCCAAAATTAAAGCCTTACAAAACAAATTGGCAACCGAACAAGCCAAATACTTTGGGAAAATTTACAAAACCCCAAAGTAAATATGCTACTTATGATAAATAATTATTGGCTATAAAATTAGCCATTAAAAGCCTAAAAATATATTTACTCCATAGAGTATTTGCTATAGAAACTGACAATAAATCTGTTGCCCAATTTTTACAAAAAAAGATTATAAATAATCCAGAAGAAAATCTTCGACGCATACATACCTTGAAATATTTTCTTACAATGTTAAATATATTCCTGATTTTACAAACATTGTTGCTGATTTTTCTTACCATACCATGAACGAAGAAGATCTTAAATTTCTCAAAGACTTTGTAGAAAAAATGAAACGAGCAGAAGAATTTACTGAAATTCTCCCTAAGAAAGCAGAGGCCCAAAAGCCCGAAGTAGAGACATCTGCCTAAAACCAAAAGGCAGAAACTTCTCATGTCCAACAGGCATCAGAAACCCAAAAGGTTTATTTAAAAACCCAAACCCAAGAAGGGAAAGATCAAGCTCAACCAGCTAAAGTTTTGATTAAACAGAAAATCAATTCTTATGGTACTCTCGAAAAGGGAAAGACGTTTGCCTCTACAGTGGTAAAAGAATGGTATAACAAAGCTCTCAAAGAATTAGATCCAGCTTTCTTTGAGAAAATTAATGGATGCTTCCATGCTTTACAAGCCAATGATTGGCGATCAGCAAATTATTGGTTAACACAAATTGAGAAAGGTTACTTAAGCTTGAAGCAAACAATGGTCCAATAGACCAATCAAGAAGAAAACTACAAGAAGACCCTAGAATTATTATTGTCAAGATCTACAACAACTCAGTCTTCCTTTTTGCAAAACTTCGAACAACAACTTTCGTCGATTGAATCACTCTTAGAACTATTTACTAACAGCCATACTTCTGATCTGATTCATTTTTGTATTAAGGATTTCTTATCCTTATTATATCTGTTCAATATAAAGACTGAAGAAACGAGAAAATTAGAGGCTGAAGTTATTGTTCAAGAAATACTTCAGTTATATCAGCAAAATATTTTGGACGAAGAAAAGTTGTTTTTATTTTTTAAGCAACTTGAGGAAACAAATATAAAGCAATTGTTCCTCAATGAAGAAGTTTTTTATTCTACTGCTGAAAGGCCTAGAATAATAGCTTGCTTCAATGAGATTCCCAAATACCAAGTCCATCTCAGAAAAGGACTAGTACATGAAGTCTATATTAATACCAGACAGCTCGAAGATTATATAGGCTTTATTCTAGACATTTGCAAGAATAGCCTGAATCTTTACTCTATCAAATTCTCAACAATTTTTGTTTTTTGCATATGGACTATCTAGGAAGAACGAGAGGATATCAATTTATACTCTTCAATTCAGTTATGGATGCTTATAAAACATTCAGATACTCCACCAATACTTGAATAATTCAAACCAAGCTTATTCAATGAAGAAGAAGTTTGATGGTATGCTGCTACAGACTTTTTCTAGAAGCTAGATTTAAATTCTAAATATCTAGCCAAACAAATTCATTGTGGGAAAAAAGTCTGTTTTCTAGACACTTTAGCCAACGAGGCTGAAGATTTAGCTCAGAAAGGAAAGAAAATACAAATGTTTCTGAGAAAGATTAAATTGGGAAAAATAGAACAAGCAGCTAAAAAAGAATTCTTTGCTACTCGCACGGACTACAATTCAGAAAACAATGAATTGGATGAAGAAACAATGGAAGCTTTGGCCCTCACAGATTAAAACATGGTGGGACTATAAAAAATCACTTTACAAACACTTTTCAACAACTTCAAAATCATTCAAAAAAATTTTCCAGCTACCGCAAATGCCAATAAATAAAGTACGATCTACAGTGAACAGTAACCGTGTACGATCTACAGTGAACAGTGTACGATCTGCAGTGAACCGTGTACGATGAACAGTGAAATGCAACAGTGCTGAGCAATTATCATTAGCATTATCTACAGGAAAATGGTCCTTTCTTTTGCTTCCAACTGAAGCAAGCCTGGTCTATAAATTTAGACACTCTCCAGAGCAAAGGCAACAGAAGAATTCCAGCTTTCTTTCTTTCTGCTTTCTGCTTTCTATCTCCACTCTGCTCTCTTTTCTTACCTCTACTCTTGTAAATTTCTTTTGAGTGTTTTTGTATAAAGCTACTAAGCTTGGAGTGCCGCTGTAAAACTACTAAGCTAATAAATACTATTTGGTGAGCACAATGATTTTCCTCTGTTTGGGATTTTAGATGTTTTAAATGTAACAAAGAGGGACATTATGCAAATGAATGCCCAGTTAACATCAAAAGAGTTATTATTCCTAATATAGAGGAATAATCCATCAACATTAGAACAATTGATGAAATTTCTGATGACAATTCTACCTATGAAATTACATCTTATTACGATTTCACAGAGTCTGAATCTGAACAACATTCAGATAAACAATTATAAGGTTTTGACAAACTAAAAATCAATATGATTACAATAAACAAAACATTGACACAAATAAAGGTTATTCCATTATTATCGTCTCTAAAACTTCCCAAAAAGGAAAAAATTTCCTCACTAGGATATACAATCTACATGGGAAAAATGCTTAGACTTAAGCGTTATCGAACTACAGAGATAACATTTGATCTAATCATTTTAATACCATTTGGATACTATGGGATACTACATAATATCCCATATGATGCCAAGGAAAATATCTTCATCACTCATGGGATAATTGAACCCATGACATATCAAGCACCAACAATCTTGATTAAAAATACCAGTCTAGAAGATTGGGATTATTTAATCAGACCAAACGATGCTATCGGAACACTAGTTATCAATAAATATGAAGATTTTCCAATCATTACATCTGAAACAGCCATAGATGATTCAGAGAATTACGAATAATATCAAGAATTTCGGGTCAATATGAATACACCTACTTCTGAGAAAGTAAATACCACAGACCTACATGACATTGTAGGAGAACAATTTGAAATCACGGATGAAGACTTAGAAAAACTAAAAGAGGCAATACCTCATGGAGAAAAGAATGAGATTTATAAAGCCCCTTCTTTTAAATCTCGCTTTCTCAATAAACACACTTATATTTTTGAGCGTATGCAAGGAAATATAGAATTAAAAGGAGATGATGATTTAACATCCATCAGTCTTAACAAAAGTAAAATAGAAAAGCTGAAAAGATATAACCAAAAATGAAATACATACACATAGGTATGAGCCAATTAAAAATAACTGCTCTATTTCGTAGTGGAATAGATACACCAATAATGATCGTTTGTATGGACGAACGAATCATTAATAAACCACTTAGTAGCATAATTGGAGGAGCTAAATCCAATCTTGCTAATAGATTATTTGGATTAAATTTTCACCATGATTTTTGTACAAGTCTAGATGACCAAAATGTTGAAAAGACTTGTACATTATCAATAAGCCTAAAAGGAATACAATTACTACCTGGATCAAAAATCTTAGGTATACAATGGGAACACTGCATGGCTCTAAATGATACTTCCACATTTAGATCTATCACCCCAAACAATTTTGTCAAATTATTCAATGTTGGGATTGGAAAAACAATCTAACCAAAGGTCGTGGACGTTCGACATCTTAAGCTAGATAATGATATCCAACTTTTTGTAAAAACCTTGAAACCAAAGGTTCAAATACTAGTAGAATATTTTATTGCTTCTAGCAATACAATTTCTACCATTACCACAAATCCTATCAATCGTATCTCTTCTTCGATAAGTCTTCCAAGACATTATGAAGAAGGAGAAACATCTGAACCTCTAGAAGCAAGACCAAGCTTTCATATTCCTGTACAAGATCCAGTCGAAGGTCGTACCTTGCGACTTCTTGAAAATAAAAAATCTATTGCTCCTCCTTAAATGGATTTAAAGAAGAAAGCTCAATTACATATATATATCTTCCTATTACTATACATCTTAATTATGAGGATGTGACACTTCATGCTTTAGTAGACACTGGTGCTGAAGCTAGTTTACTTCAGCAAATCTTTATTTCTAAACAATTTTGGCTTCCTTTAGAAACAAAAACAACACTAACCGATTTTATGCGAAAACAAGTCCTGTTACCCGTAAAGTAGCAAACCTCAACATCCCTATACCGAATATTTACAACAACCCTCATACTTATACCTTTAACTTTGCATTATTACCATTAGATTTCATTATTGATTGTTTGCTTGGGCTTGACAATCTTCACCATTTTACTCCTTTTAATACCCATTTCTTTGACTTTGATGGACACGTTATTCCTCGTATCCATCTTCTTTGCACGCATTGCCCCTTATTTTTCTGCAGCCCAGCGTGGTGAAAAACCCAAAACCACTCTCATCGATACCAATACCTTCATCGATACCAATCCTCCAATTCTTCCAATCTATACATATAACCTTCCAAATGCAACCCCTTTTGATGAAACCATTCACAAACTCTTAGAACCTTTATATTCCAATAACCCTCTAAAATGGTTTGATAAATCTTCTCGCTATTGTTCTATCAAACTCTTAGAACAATACAAGAATACAAATATACGAGTTAATAGTATAATGGTATCTCCAATAGACAAACAAGAATTTAACAATCAAATATAGGAACTGTTAAATTTAAAATTAATACAAAAGAGCCACAGCTCACATTCTTCTCCAGCATTTATAGTACGAAATCATGCAGAAATAAAACGTGGTAAGGCCTGAATGGTAATCAATTATCACAAATTAAACTCCTGCACAAAATTTGATGTTTATTTTATACCAACTACTGAGCATCTAATCAAACAAATCTAAGGTGCTAAATATTATAGCAAATTTGATGCCAAATCAGGATTTGGCAAATCAAACATCAATAGAATTAACAGCTTTTAGCTATTCACAAGGGCATTTTGATTGGTTAGTTATGCCATTTGGATTAAAAAATGTACCTCAAATATTCCATAAATGGATTAATATTTTTAGACATTTACCTTATGTCGTCGCTTACATAGACGATATACTTGTTTTTTCTCAAACAGAGGAAGAACATAAAGATCACCTTTTACATGTTATCAAAATAATACTAAACCATGATATTATTTTCAGTCCAAAGAAAATAGAATTATTCAAAACTGAAATAGATTTTTTAGGAAAAAAAATAAAAAATGGTCAAGTACAATTACAAGATCATTTATATACAAAAGTTAAAGAGCTTCTTGAAAACTTTACCAGTTTAAAATAGCTGCAAAATTTTTTAGGACTCTTAAACTAAGGACGAAAGTTTATAACTAAACTTTCTTCCAACATTAAAGCCTTACAAAACAAATCAGCAACTGAACAAGCCAAATACAAAATAATTAACGGCGAACAACCTCGTTGATTGAATACAGATAAAATCCCTATTTCTTTGAGTTTAGAAGAACCAAAAGAAATTAAACAAATAAAAAAATTTATTACAAAAAAGCAAATTCTTCATTTTCCAACCTAAGATGAACAAATTATATTACAAACAGATGTCTCAGATTTATTCTGGTATGGAGTCTTAGTAACAAATACAAATGAGATTGTAGCATATACTTCGAAAAAATTTACAAAACCCCAAAGTAAATATGCTACTTATGATAAAGAATTATTGGCTTTAAAATTAGCCATTAAAAGCTTCAAAATATATTTACTCCATAGAGTATTTACTATAGAAACTGACAATAAATCTGTTGCCCAATTTTTACAAAAAAAG
This sequence comes from Vanilla planifolia, assembly GCA_023846275.1. Classification (NCBI taxonomy): domain Eukaryota; kingdom Viridiplantae; phylum Streptophyta; class Magnoliopsida; order Asparagales; family Orchidaceae; genus Vanilla; species Vanilla planifolia. Next base: position 104,792 of record JAIUJO010000693.1, on the reverse strand, counting down.
ACTATAAATAATCCAGAAGAAAATCTTCGACGCATACGTCTTGCTTTATGCCTTGAAATATTTTCTTACAATGTTAAATATATTCTTGGTTTTACTAACATTGTCACTAATTTTCTTCGCAGACCATGAACGAAGAAGATCTTAAATTTCTCAAAGACTTTGTAGAAAAAATGAAAAGAGCAGGAGAATTTACTCAAATTCTTCCTAAGAAAGCAAAGGCCCAAAAGGCAAAAGTAGAGACATTTGCCCAAAACCAAAGGGCAGAAACTTCTCATGTCCAACAAGCATCAAAAACCTAAAAGGTTTATTTAAAAGCCCAAACCCAACAAGGGAAAGATCAAGCTCAACCAACTAAAGTTTTGATTAAACAGAGAATCTATTCTTATCGCACTCTCGAAAAGGGAAAGGCGTTTGCCTCTACAGTGGCAAAAGAATTGTATAACAAAGCTCTCAAAGAATCAGATCCAGCTTTCTTTGAGAAAATTAATAGATGCTTCCATGCTTTACAAGCCAATGATTGGCGATCAGCAAAATATTGGCTAACACAAATTGAGAAAGGTTACTTAAGTTTGAAGCAAACAATGGTCCAACGACCAATCAAGAAGAAAACTACAAGAAGACCATAGAATTATTTTTGTCAAGATCTACAACAACTCAGTCTTCCTCTTTGCAAAAATTCGAACAACAACTTTCGTCGGTTGAATCACTCTCAGAACTATTTGCTAACAGCCATACTTCTAATCTGATTCATTTTTGTATTAAGGATTTCTTATCCTTATTACATTCGTTCAATATAAAGACTAAAGAAACGAGAAAATTAGAGGCTGAAGTTACTGTTCAGGAAATGCTTCAGCTATATCAGCAAAATATTTTGGACAAAAAAAGTTGTTTTTATTCTTTAAGCAACTTGAGGAAACAAACATAAAGCAATTGTTTCTCAATGAAGAAGTTTTTTATTCTACTGCTAAAAGGCCTAGAATAATAGCTTGCTTCAATGAGATTCCCAAATACCAACTCCATCTCAGAAAAGGACTAGTACATGAAGTCTATATTAATACCAGACAGCCCAAAGATTATACATGCTTTATTCCAGACATTTGCAAGAATAGCCTGAATATTTACTCCACCAAATTCTCAATAATTTTTGTTTTTCGCATATGGACTATTTTGGAAGAACGAGAGTAGATCAATTTATACTCTTCAATTCAGTTATGGATTCTCGTAAAACATTCAGATACTGCACCAATACTTGAAGAATTCAAACCAAGCTTATTCAATGAAGAAGAAGCTCGATGGTATGCTGCGACAGACATTTTTTAGAAGCTAGATTTCAATTCTAAATTTCTAGCCAAACAAATACATTGTGGAAAAACAGTCTATTTTCTAGACAGTTTAGCCAACGAGACTGAAGATTTAGCTAAAGAAAGAAAATACAAATGTTTCTGAGAAAGATTAAATTGGGAAAAATAGGACAAGCAGCTAAAGAAGAATTCTTTGCTACTCACATAGAATACAATTCAGGAAACAATGAATTGGATGAAGAAACAATGGAAGCTTTGGTCCTCACAGATTGAAACATGGTGGGACCATAAACAATCACTTTACAAACACTTTTCAACACCTTCAGAAGCATTCAAAAAAAATTTTCCAGCTACAAAAAATGCCAATAAATGAAGTACGATCTACAGTGAACAGTAACAGTGTACGATCTACAGTGAACAATGTATGATGTACAGTGAACGGTGTATGATGAACGGTGAACAGTGTACGATGAACAATAAATGCAACAGTGCTGAGCAATTATCAGAAGCAATATCTACAGTAAATGATCCTTTCTTTTGCTTCCAACTGAAGCAAGCCTGGTTTATATTAGATCTAATGTTATCTCTGTAGTTCGATGAAGCTTAAGTCTAAGCATTTTTCCCATGTAGATTGTATATCATGGTGATGATATTTTTTCCTTTTTTGGGAAGTTTTAGAGACAGTAGTAAAGGAATAACCTTTATTTGTGTCAATGTTTTTTTTATTATAATCATATTGATTTTTAGTTTGTCAAAATCTTTTAATTATTTATCTAAAGGTTGTTCAGATTCAGACTCTGTGGAGTCAGATTTAGACTTTGTGGAGTCGTAATAAGATGTAATTTCATAGACAGAATTGTCATCAGAAATTTCATCAATTGTTCTAATATTGAGGGAGTATTCCTCTATATTAGGAATAATAACTCTTTTGATGTTAACTGGGCATTCATTTGCATAATATCCCTATTTGTTACATTTAAAACATCTACAATGTTTTTTACCTTTCTTTTTATAATATTTTTTGATAAACTTCTTTTTCTTAAACCTTTGTTCTTTTCTAAATTCGGGTTTATATTTTCTTTTAGAAATTTTATATCTTGGACTTCGTTTCTTTTTATAGGGTTTAAAAGCCTATTGCTTCCAGTCATAAACGGGTGGACAACCATAAATATAATTTAAATCTTCTGAGAATTTTGAGCAACAGTTGTAGCCCATTCTATAGGATTTTAAGTTTCTACTCATTTCCTTTTGAGCAGAAGTATTTTTGCAGATCTTTTCCATAGATTCTGCACATGCTCTTCTAAGCATTCCTGTGTTGTGTTGTCTAAGAGTTCCTCTAGATGTCAACAACTCTTGGTATTTTGTAGATATTATATTATTCCAAGAAAAGGGTATTTTAGAAAAAAACCCTTGTATGCAAAACTCTTGTTAAAGAGTTTCATTTAGATGATAAATATATCCTATGTATGTAGAAACAAATTCATCTAACATACATATGTCACATAATTTCATTTTATGAAGTTTTTCTTCATAGTTTAGGTTTTCACTCTATTCTGATCCAATAAAATCAGCAACTAGTAGTGAAACCAGTATTTCTATTGCAGTTTGTTTATCTGTTTGTTGTAAGATTTTTTGACATTCGTCTTTATTATTTCTTTCAAAATTTGTTAACCAAGGTAGGGCATTTCCTTCCCGTATGATGTAGCGAATTGTATATATTCTGAAACATTCATAGTAGGAGGGAGCATAAATACAGTTCATTTTATTTTTTGAGTTCATTCCATACAATAGTCTTTAACTCTTTTATATGATATAGTATCTATGTTTGAAGTGAGTTCCCAAGTAGAGGAGTCTCTCTTTTCTTCTAAGTAATAATTTTTATTTTTATGGTATGTACGCCAATCTGAGCATTTACCTTAATTTAACATGGATGAATATGAAGGAGTAGTATGAACTTGTTCCGTATTATCTCCTTGAGATTCTTGCATGTTAACTTCGGGTGAAGGTGTTTGTGGACTATAACCATGAGGACCAGGGAGATAGAGAGCACTTCTACTACTTTCTCCTCTTTCCATCCTAATGTTATAATCATTTTTGGATTGGTTTCTATAAAAATCTATAACTTCATGATTTTTTTCATAGAAGTTATAAATTTTTTCACTAGTAATTTCTTTAGTGAGTTTTTTTGTTGAAGTTCTAAAAACTCCAAGTAAAAGGATTTATCTAATTTTTGTAAATCCATAATAAAGTCTATGGATTTTAATTTAACCATTATTGTTTGGTTAGTTTTGTTCAAACATAATAGAACTTAGATGTATTATTATGTTTGTGTTCTAGATTCTAAATTTTATCTTTGATCTCTTTTAATTAACCATTATCTATTATCTTTTCAGTATAACTAATATGTAGATGTAGATTGATACTTGTAAAAACATATTAGTTATAAAGTTTTTCACTACTAATCTTGTAAATTACTTTTACAGCAGCACACCAAGCTTAGTAGCTTTTAACAAAAACACTCAAAAATAATTTACAAGAGTGGAGGTTTACAATAGTGGACGTAAGAAAAAAGAGCATACTGGAGATAGAAAGTAGAAAGCAGAAAGAAAGAAAGTTGGAATTCTTCCGTTGCCTTTGCTCTGGAGAGTGACTAAATTTATAGACCAGGCTTACTTTAGTTGGAAGCAAAAGAAAGGACCATTTCCTGTAGATATTGCTTCTGGTAATTTCTCAGTACTGTTGCATTTACTGTTCATCGTACGCTGTTCACTGTTCATCGTACACTATTCACTGTAGATCGTACTTCATTTATTGGCCTTTGTTGTAGCTGGAAATTTTTTTTGAATGCTTTTGAAGGTGTTGAAAAGTGTTTGTAAAGTGAATTTTTATGGTCCCACCATGCTTCAATCTGTGAGGGCCAAAGCTTCCATCGTTTCTTCATCCAATTCATTGTTTTCTGAATTTTATTCCGTGCGAGTAGCAAAGAAATCTTCTTTAGCTGCTTGTCCTATTTTTCCCAATTTAATCTTAATCAGAAATATTTGTATTTTCTTTCCTTTTTGAGCTAAATCTTCAGCCTCGTTGGCTAAAGTGTCTAGAACACAAACATAATAATATATTCAAGTTCTATTATGTTGGAACAAAACTAACCAAACAATAATGTCTAAATTAAAATCCACAAACACCTTCACCCGAAGTTAACATGCAAGAATCTCAAGGAGATAATATGGAACAAGTTCATACTACTCCTTCATATTCATCCAAGTTAAATTATGGTAAACGCTCAGATTGGTGTACATACCATAAAAATAAAAATCTTCGCTTAGAAGAAAAGAGAGACTCCTCTACTTGGGGACTCACTTTAAACATAGATGCTATACCATATAAAAGAGTTAAAGACTATTGTATAGAATGGACTCAAAAAATAAAAAGAACTATATTTATGCTCCCTCCTGCTATGAATGTTTCAGAATATATATAATTCGCTACATCATACTTGGAAGGAAATGTTCTATCTTGGTTGACAAATTTCGAAAGAAATGATAAAGACGAATGTCAAAAAATCTTACAACAAACAGATAAACAAACTACAATAGAAATATTAGTTTCACTATTAGTTGCTGATTTTATTGGATCAGAATAGAGTGAAAACCTAAACTATGAAGAAAAACTTCATAAAATGAAATTATGTGACATATGTATGTCAGATGAATTTGTTTCTACATACATAACATATATTTATCATCTAAATAAAACTCCTCAACAAGAGTTTTGGATACAAGGGTTTTTTTCTAAAATATCTTTTCCTTAGAACAATATAATATCTACAAAAAACTAAGAGTTGTTGACATCTAGAGGAACTGTTAGACAACACAACACAAAAATGCTTAAAAGAGCATGTGCAGAATCTATGGAAAAGATCAACGAAAATACTTCTGCTCAAAAGGAAATGAGTAGAAACTTAAAATCCTCTAGAATGAGCTACAACTATTACTCAAAATTCTCAGAAGATTTAAATTATATTTATGGTTGTCCACCCATTTATGACTGGAGGACATATGCTTTTAAACCCTATAAAAAGAAACGAAGTCCAAGATATAAAATTTCTAAAAGAAAATGGAAACCCGAATTTAGAAAAGAACAAAGGTTTAGGAAAAAGAAGTTTATCAAAAAATATAATAAAAAGAAAGGTGAAAAACATTGTAGATTTTTTAAATGTAACAAAGAAGGACATTATATAAATGAATGCCCAACTAACATCAAAAGAGTTATTATTCTTAATGTAGAGAAATACTCCATCAACTTTGGAACAATTGATGAAATTTTTGATGACAATTCTGTCTATGAAATTACATCTTATTACGATTCCAGAGTCTGAATCTGAACAACCTTTAGATAAACAATTAAAAGGTTTTGACAAATCAATATGATTACAATAAACAAAACATTGACACAAATAAAGGTTATTCCTTTATTATCGTCTCTAAAACTTTCCAAAAAGGAAAAAATTTTCTCACCAGGATATACAATCTACATAGGAAAAATGCTTAGACTTAAGCATTATCGAACTACAGAGATAACATTAGATCTAATCATTTTAATACCATTTGGATACTATGGGATACTACATAATATCCCATATTATGCCAAGGAAAATATCTTCATCACTCATGGGATAATTGAACCCATGACATATGAAGTGCCAATAATATTGATTAAAAATACCAGTCTAGAAGATTGGGATTATTTAATTAGACCAAACGATGCTATCGGAATACTAGTTATCCATAAATATGAAGATTTTCCCATCATCACATCTGAAACAGCCATAAATGATTCAGAGAATTCCGAAAAATATCGAGAATTTCGGGTCAATATGAATAAACTTACTTCTGAGGAAGTAAATACGACAGACCTACATGACAGTGTAGGAGAACAATTTGAAATCACGGATGAAGACTTAGAAAAACTAAAAGAGGCAATACCTCATGGAGAAAAGAATGAGATTTATAAAGCCCCTTCTTTTAAATCTCGCTTTCTCAATAAACACACTTATATTTTTGAGTGTATGCAAGGAAATATAGAATTAAAAGGAGATGAAGATTTAACATCCATCAGTCTTCTTAACAAAAGCAAAATAAAAATGCTGAAAAGAAAATACCCAAAAATGAAATACCTACACATAGGTATGATCCAATTAAAAATAACTGCTCTATTTCGTAGTGAAATAGAGACACCAATCATGATTGTTTGTATGGACAAACGAATCATTAATAAACTACTTAGTAGCATAATTGGAGGAGCCAAAACCAATCTTGCTAATAGATTATTTGGAATAAATATTCATCCTGATTTTTGTATAAGTCTAGATGACCAAAATGTTGAAAAGACTTGTACATTATCAATAAGCCTAAAAGGAATACAATTACTACCTGGATCAAAAATCCTAGGTATACAATGGGAACACTGCATGGCTCTAAATGATACTTCCACATTTAGATCCATCACCCCAAACAATTTTGTCAAATTATTCAATGTTGGGATTGGAAAAACAATCTAACCAAAGGTCGTGGACGTTCGACATCTTAAGCTAGATAATGATATCCAACTTTTTGTAAAAACCTTGAAACCAAAGGTTCAAATACTAGTAGAATATTTTATTGCTTCTAGCAATACAATTTCTACCATTACAAAAAATCTTATCAATCGTATCTCTTCTTCGATAAGTCTTCCAAGACATTATGAAGAAGGAGAAACATCTGAACCTCTAGAAGCAAGACCAAGCTTTCATATTCCTGTGCAAGATCTAGTCGAAGGTCGTACCTTGCGACTTCTTGAAAATAAAAAATCTATTACTCCTCCTTAAAGGGATTTAAAGAAGAAAGCTCAATTACATATATATCTTCCTATTACTATATATCTTCCTAATTATGAGGATGTGACACTTCATGCTTTAGTAGACACTGGTGCTTAAGCTAGTTTACTTCAGCAAATCTTTATTCTTAAACAATTTTGGCTTCCTTTTGAACCCAAAACAACACTAACCGATTTTATGGGAAAACAAGTCCCTGTTACCCATAAAGTAGCAAACCTCAACATCTCTATACCGAATATTTACAACAACCCTCATACATATACCTTTAACTTTGTATTATTACCATTAGACTTCAATATTGATTGTTTGCTTGGGCTTGACAATCTTCACCATTTTACTCCTTTTAATACCCATTTCTTTGACTTTGATGGACACGTTATTCCTCGTATCCATCTTCCTGCAAGCATTGCCCCTTATTTTTCTACAGCCCAGCGTGGTGAAAAACCCAAAACCACTCTCATCGATACCAATACCTTCATCGATACCAATCCTCCAATTCTTCCAATCTATACATATAACCTTCCAAATGCAACCCCTTTTGATAAAACCATTCACAAACTCTTAGAACCTTTATATTCCAATAACCCTCTAAAATGGTTTGATAAATCTCCTCGCTATTGTTCTATCGAACTCTTAGAACAATACAAGAATACCAATATACGAGTCAATAGTATAATGGTATCTCCAATAGACAAACAAGAATTTAACTGTCAAATATAGGAACTGTTAAATTTAAAATTAATACAAAAGAGCCACAGCTCACATTCTTCTCCAGCATTTATAGTACGAAATCACGCAGAAATAAAACGTGGTAAGGCCCGAATAGTAATCAATTATCACAAGTTAAACTCCTACACAAAATTTTATGGTTATTTTATACCAACTATTGAGCATCTAATCAAACAAATCCAAGGTACTAAATATTATAACAAATTTGATGCCAAATCAGGATTTGGCAAATCAAACTTGCAAACCAAACATCAATAGAATTAAAAGCTTTTAGCTGTCCACAAGGGCATTTTGAATGGTTAGTTATGCCATTTGGATTTAAAAATGCACCTCAAATATTACAGAAATGGATTAATTCGATTTTTGGACATTTACCTTATGTCGTCACTTACATAGACGATATACTTGTTTTTTCTCAAACAGAGGAAGAACATAAAGATCACATTTTACATGTTATCAAAATAATGCTAAACCATGGTATTATTTTGAGTCCAAAGAAAATAAAATTATTTAAAACTGAAATAAAATTTTTAGGAAAACAAATAAAAAATTGTCAAGTATAATTACAAGACCATATATATACAAAAGTTAAAGAGTTTCTCGAAAACTTTACCAGTTTAAAACAGCTGCAAAGTTTTTTTGGACTCTTAAACTATGGACGAAAGTTTATACCTAAACTTTCTTCCAAAATTAAAACCTTACAAAACAAATTGGCAACCGAACAAGCCAAATACAAAATGATTAACGGCGAACAACCTCGTCGTTGGAATATAGATAAAATCCCTATTTCTTTGAGTTTAGAAGAACAAAAAGAAATTAAACAAATTAAAGAATTTGTTACAAAAAAGCTAATTCTTCATTTTCCAACAGAAGATGAACAAATTATATTACAAACAGATGTCTCAGATTTATTCTGGTCTGGAGTCTTAGTAAAAAATACAAATGAAATTATAGCATATACTTCGGGAAAATTTACAAAACCCCAAAGTAAATATGCTACTTATGATAAAGAATTATTGGCTATAAAATTAGCCATTAAAAGCATCAAAATATATTTACTCCAAAGAGTATTTACTACAGAAACTGACATTAAATCTATTGCCCAATTTTTACAAAAAAAGACTAAATAATCCAGAAGAAAATCTTTGAAGCATACATACCTTGAAATATTTTCTTGCAATTTTAAATATATTCTTTGATTTACTAACATTATTGCTTATTTTCTTAGCAGACCATGAACGAAGAAGATCTTAAATTTTTCAAAGACTTTGTAGAAAAAATGAAAATAGTAGGAGAGTTTACTGAAATTCTCCCTAAGAAAGCAAAGGCCCAAAAGGCCAAAGTAGAGACATCTACGCAAAACCAAAATGCAGAAACTTCTCATGCCCAACAGGCATCAAAAACCCAAAAGGTTGATTTAAAAATCCAAACCCAACAAGGGAAATATCAAGCTCAACCAGCTAAAGTTTTGATTAAACAAAAAATCAGTTCTTATCGCACTCTCGAAAAGGGAAAGTCGTTTGCCTCTACAGTGGCAAAAGAATAGTATAACAAAGCTCTCAAAAAATCAGATCCAGCTTTCTTTGAGAAAATTAATGGATGCTTTCACGCTTTACAAGCCAATGATATCAACAAATTATTGGCTAACACAAATTGAGAAAGGTTACTTAAGCTTGAAGCAAACAATGGTCCAACAGATCAATCAAGAAGAAAACTACAAGAAGACCCTGGAATTATTATTGTCCAGATCTACAACAACTCAGTCTTCCTCTTTGCAAAAATTCGAACAACAACTTTCGTCGATTGAATCACTCTCAGAACTATTTGCTAGCAGCCATACTTCTGATCTGATTCATTTTCGTATTAAGGATTTCTTATCCTTATTACATCTGTTCAATATAAAGACTAAAGAAATGAGAAAATTAGAGGCTGAAGTTACTGTTCAGAAAATGCTTCAACTATATCAGTAAAATGTTTTGGACGAAGAAAAGTTGCTTTTATTCTTTAAGCAACTTGAGGAAACAAACATAAAGTAATTGTTCCTCAATAAAGAAGTTTTTTATTCTACTACTGAAAGACCTAGAATAATAGCTTGCTTCAATGAGATTCCAAAATACCAAGTCCATCTCAGAAAAGGACTAGTACATGAAGTCTATATTAAAACCAGACAGCCCAAAGATTATACAGGCTTTATTCCAGATATCTACAAGAATAGCCTGAATCTTTACTCCACCAAATTCTCAATAAATTTTTGTTTTTTGCATATGGACTATCTGGGAAGAACGAGAGTATATCAATTGATACTCTTCAATTTAGTTATGGATTCTTGTAAAACATTCAGATACTCCACCAATACTTGAATTCAAACCAAGCTTATGCAATGGAGAAGAAGCTTGATGGTATGCTGCTAAAGACTTTTTTCAGAAGCTAGATTTCAATTCTAAATATCTAGCCAAACAAATTAATTGTGGGAAAACAGTATATTTTCTCAACACTTTAGCCAACGAGGCTGAAGATTTAGCTCAGAAAAGAAAGAAAATACAAATGTTTCTGAGAAAGATTAAATTGGGAAAAATAGGACAAGCAGCTAAAGAAGAATTCTTTGCTACTTGCATGGAATATAATTCAGAAAATAATGAATTAGATGAAACAATGGAGGCTTTGGCCCTCACAGATTGAAGCATGGTGGGACCATAAAAAATCACTTTACAAACACTTTTAAACACCTTCAAAAGCATTCAAAAAAATTTTCCAGCTACAACAAAGGTCAATAAATAAAGTACGATCTACAGTGAATAGTAACAGTGTACGATCTACAGTGAACAATGTACAATCTACAGTGAAGAGCGTACGATGAACAATGAATCGTGTACAATGAACAGTGAAAGGCAACAGTGCTGAGCAATTATCAGAAGCAATATCTACAGGAAATGGTCCTTTCTTTTGCTTCCAACTGAAGCAAGCCTGGTCTATAAATTTAGACACTCTCCAGAGCAAAGGCAACGGAAGAATTGCAACTTTCTTTCTTTCTGCTTTCTATCTCCACTCTGCTCTCATTTCTTACCTCCACTCTTGTAAATTACTTTTGAGTGTTTTTGTATAAAGCTATTAAGCTTGGTGTGCTGCTGTAAAATTTGTATCAGATTCTTGTGCTCACGTTATACTGTAAGTTTTTTTTATGAAATAAACTTTATGTTTGTTCCTTGTATTATGTTTGAGTAAATTTTTGTTTATGTTTTCTTATTAAAAGATTTTTTTGTACAATGAGTTAGTTTGTTTTAAGATTCTTCTTTTTTTTATTATCTTTCTTTACGCTATGGAGTAGGAAACGAACCTTAGCTGTGCTCCTATTTTATGTAGCAGTCTACTAGGGATGGTGGTCATTGTATGAATCCCTAACTTTCCTCAGAAAGCCACGGGAACCTTACGATTTTGGAAGGGTAGATGCAGCCGTAAAATAGTGGGTCAAAACAGAAATATAATACAAAAGAAGAACAAGCCTCTTAAAAAAATCAAAACTCATCTTACAAACTTATCTAGTACTAAGAAAACATAAACTTCTACTTAAAATGAAAAACATACTGATTCCCGATAACACTTACAAGTGTCAGATTACTGAAAACATCCAGGATTATGAACATATAATCCACATACCAACCACAGTTGGAAATGACTCTACCATAATAGGAATACTGAATTTCATTGTTAATCTATTAAAAGAGATCAAAGATAAAATTTAGAATCTAGAACACAAACATAATAATACATCTAAGTTCTATTATGTTGGAACAAAACTAACCAAACAATAATTGTTAAATTAAAATCCACAGACTTTATTATGGATTTACAAAAATTAGATAAATCCTTTTACTTGGAGTTCTTAGAACTTCAACAAAAAGAACTCACTGGAGAAATTACTGGTGAAAAACTTTATAACTTCTATGAATAAAATCATGAAGTTATAGATTTTTATAGAAACCAATCAGAAAATGATTATAACATTAGGATGGAAAGAGGAGAAAGCAGTAGAAGTGCTCTTTATCTCCCTGGTCCTCATGATTGTAGTCCACAAACACCTTCACTCGAAGTTAACATGCAAGAATCTCAAGAATATAATATGGAACAAGTTCATACTACTCCTTCATATTCATCCAAGTTAAATTATTGTAAACGCTCAGATTAGCGTACATACCATAAAAATAAAAATCGTCACTTAGAAGAAATGAGAGACTCCTATACTTGGGGACTCACTTTAAACCTAGATATGGTATGGCATTAAGTGTGACATCCTCATATTTAGGAAGATGTATAGTAATAGGAAGATATCTATGTAATTGAGCTTTCTTCTTTAAATCCATTTAAGGAGGAGTAATAGATTTTTTATTTTCAAGAAATCGCAAGGTATGACCTTCGACTAGATCTTGTACATGAATATGAAAGCTTGGTCTTGCTTCTAGAGGTTCAAATGTTTCTCCTTCTTCATAATGTCTTGGAAGACTTATCGAAGAAGAGATACGATTGATAGGATTTTTTGAAACGGTAGAAATTGTATTGCTAGAAGAAATAAAATATTCTACTGGTATTTGAACCTTTGGTTTCAAGGTTTTTACAAAAAGTTGGATATCATTATCTAGCTTAAGATGTCGAATGTCCACGACCTTTGGTTGGATTGTTTTTCCAATCCCAACATTGAATAATTTTACAAAATTATTTGGAGTGATGGATCTAAATGTGGAAGTATCGTTTAGAGCCATGCAGTGTTCCTATTGTATACTTAGGATTTTTTATCCAGGTAGTAATTATATTCTTTTTAGGCTTATTAATAATGTACAAGTCTTTTCAACATTTTGGTCATCTAGACTTATACAAAAATCAGGGTGAATATTTATTCCAAATAATCTATTAGCAAGATTGGATTTGGCTCCTCCAATTACGCTACTAAGTGGTTTATTAATGATTCGTTCGTCCATACAAACGATCACATAATTTCATTTTATGAAGTTTGTCTTCATAGTTTAGGTTTTCACTCCATTCTGATCCAATAAAATCAGTAACTAGTAGTGAAACCAGCATTTCTATTGCAGTTTTTTTATCTGTTTGTTGTAAGATTTTTTGACATTCATCTTTATTATTTCTTTCGAAATTTGTCAACCAAGATAGGGCATTTCCTTCCAAGTATGATGTAGCGAATTGTATATATTCTGAAACATTCATAGTAGAAGGGAGCATAAATATAGTTTTTTTTATTTTTTGAGTCCATTCTTACAAATCGCTCTGAACATTTTGCTCACTAAAGAGGAATAATAACTCTTTTGTATAAAGCTACTAAGCTAATAAATCCGAATGTCAAAAAATCTTACAACAAACAGATAAATAAACTGCAATAGAAATGCTGGTTTCACTACTAGTTGCTGATTTTATTGGATCAGAATGGAGTGAAAACATAAACTATGAAGAAAAACTTCATAAAATGAAATTATGTGATATATGTATGTTAGATGAATTTGTTTCTATATACATAAGATATATTTATTATCTAAATGAAACTCCTCAATAAGAGTTTTTGATACAAGGGTTTTTTCTAAAATACCCTTTCCTTGGAACAATATAAAATTTACAAAATACCAAGAGTTGTTGACATCTAGAGGAACTCTTAGACAACACAACACAAGAATGCTTAGAAGAGCTTGCGCAGAATCTATGGAAAAGATCTACAAAAAATACTTCTGCTCAAAAGGAAATGAGTAGAAACTTAAAATCCTCTAGAATGGGCTACAACTATTGCTTAAAATTCTCAGAAGATTTAAATTATATTTATGGTTGTCCACTCGTTTATGACTGGAGGACATATGCTTTTAATCCCTATAAAAAGAAACGAAGTCCAAGTGATAAAATTTCTAAAAGAAAATGGAAACCCGAATTTGAAAAAGAACAAAGGTTTAGGAAAAAGAAGTTTATCAAAAAATATAATAAAAAGAAAGGTAAAAAAAATTGTAGATGTTTTAAATGTAACAAAGAGGGACATTATGCAAATGAATGCCTAGTTAACATCAAAAGAGTTATTATTCCTAATATAGAGGAATACTCCATCAAAATTAGAACAATTCATGAAATTTCTGATGACAATTCTGTCTATAAAATTACATCTTATTACGACTCTACAGAGTGTGAATCTGACTCCACAGAGTCTGAATCTGAACAACCTTCAGATAAACAATTAAAAGGTTTTGACAAACTAAAAATCAATACGATTACAATAAACAAAACATTGATACAAATAATGGTTATTCCTTTATTACCGTCTCTAAAACATCCCAAAAAGGAAAAAATATCTTCACCAGGATATACAATCTACTTGGAAAAAACGCTTAGACTTAAGCGTTATCTAACTACAGAGATAACATTAGATCTAATCATTTTGATATCATTTGGATACTATAGGATACTACATAATATCTCATGTCATACCAAGGAAAATATCTTCATCACTCATGGGATAATTGAACCCATGACATATCAAGCACCAACAATCTTGATTAAAAATACCAGTCTAGAAGATTGGGATTATTTAATCAGACCGAACGATGTTATCGGAACACTAGTTATCCATAAATATGAAGATTTTCCAATCATCACATCTGAAAGAGCCATAGATAATTCAGAGAATTCCAAAAAATATCGAGAATTTCAGGTCAATATGAATGAACTTACTTCTAAGGAAGTAAATACCACAAACCTACGTGACAGTATAGGAGAACAATTTGAAATCACGGATGAAGACTTAGAAAAACTAAAAGAGGCAATACCTCATGGAGAAAGGAATGAGATTTATAAAGCCCCTTCTTTTAAGTCTCGCTTTCTCAATAAATACACTAATATTTTTTAGCGTATGAATGGAAATATAGAATTAAAAGGAGAGGATGATTAAACATCCATCAGTCTTCTTAACAAAAGCAAAATAGAAAAGAGGAAAAGAAAATACCCAAAAATGAAATACCTACATATAGGTATGATCCAATTAAAAATAACTGCTCTATTTCGTAGTGGAATAGATACACCAATAATGATCGTTTGTATGGACGAACAAATCATTAATAAACCACTTAGTAGCATAATTGGAGGAGCCAAATCCAATCTTGCTAATAGATTATTTGGATTAAATTTTCACCATGATTTTTGTACAAGTCTAGATGACCAAAATGTTGAAAAGACTTGTACATTATCAATAAGCCTAAAAGGAAAACAGTTACTACCTGGATCAAAAATCCTAGGTATACAATGGGAACACTACATGGCTCTAAATGATACTTCCACATTTAGATCCATCACCCCAAACAATTTTGTCAAATTATTCAATGTTGGGATTGGAAAAACAATCTAACCAAAGGTCGTGGACGTTCAACATCTTAAGCTAGATAATGATATCCAACTTTTTGTAAAAACCTTGAAACCAAAGGTTCAAATACTAGTAGAATATTTTATTGCTTCTAGCAATACAATTTCTACCATTACCACAAATCCTATCAATCGTATCTCTTCTTCGATAAGTCTTCCAAGACATTATGAAGAAGGAGAAACATCTGAACCTCTAGAAGCAAGACCAAGCTTTCATATTCCTGTACAAGATCCAGTCGAAGGTCGTACCTTGCGACTTCTTGAAAATAAAAAATCTATTACTCCTCCTTAAAGGGATTTAAAGAAGAAAGCTCAATTACATATATTTCTTCCTATTATTATACATCTTCATAATTATGAGGATGTGACACTTCATGCTTTAGTAAAGACTGGTGCTGAAGCTAGTTTACTTCAGCAAATCTTTATTCCTAAATTATTTTGGCTTCCTTTAGAAACCAAAACAATACTAACCAATTTTATGGGAAAACAAGTCCCTGTTACCCATAAAGTAGGAAACGTCAACATCTTTATACCGGATATTTACAACAACCCTCACACTTATACCTTTAACTTTGCATTATTATCATTAGACTTTAATATTGATTATTTGCTTGGGCTTGACAATCTTCACCATTTACTCCTTTTAATACCCATTTCTTTGACTTTGATGGACCGTTATTCCTCGTATTCATCTTCCTGCCCGCATTGCCCCTTAATTTTTCTGTAGCCCAAGGTGGTGAAAAACCCAAAACCACTCTCATCGATACCAATACCTTCATCGATACCAAGAGATTTTATGCAGCCCAGCGTGGTGAAAAACCCAAAACCACTCTCATCGATACCAATACCTTCATCGATACGAATCCTCCAATTCATCCAATCTATACATATAACCTACCAAATGCAACCCCTTTTCATGAAACCGTTCACAAATGCTTAGAACCTTTATATTCCAATAACCCTCTAAAATGGTTTGATAAATCTCCTCGCTATTGTTCTATCGAACTCTTAGAACAATACCATAATACCAATATATGAGTCAATAGTATAATGGTATCTCCAATAGACAAACAAGAATTTAACAGTCAAATACAGGAACTATTAAATTTAAAATTAAAACAAAAAAGCCACAGCTCACATTCTTCTCCAGCATTTATAGTACGAAATCACGCAGAAATAAAACGTGGTAAGGCCCGAATGGTCATCAATTATCGCAAGTTAAACTCTTGCACAAAATTTGATGGTTATTTTATACCAACAACTGAGCACCTAATCAAACAAATCCAAGATGCTAAATACTATAGCAAATTTGATGCCAAATCAGGATTTTGGCAAATCCAACTTGCAAACCAAACATCAATAGAATTAACAGCTTTTAGCTGTCCACAAGGGCATTTTGAATAGTTAGTTATGCCATTTGGATTAAAAAATGCACCTCAAATATTCCAGAAATGGATTAATTCTATTTTTGAACATTAACCTTATGTCGTCGCTTACATAGATGATATACTTGTTTTTTCTCAAACAAAAAAAGAACATAAAGATCACCTTTTACATGTTATCAAAATAATGCTAAACCATGGTATTTTTTTGAGTCCAAATAAACTAGAATTATTCAAAATTGAAATAGATTTTTTAGGAAAACAAATAAAAAATGGTCAGGTACAATTACAAGACCATATATATACAAAAGTTAAATAGTTTCCCGAAAACTTTACCAGTTTAAAACGCTGCAAAGTTTTTTAGGACTCTTAAACTATAGATGAAAGTTTATACCTAAACTTTCTTCCAAAATTAAAGTCTTACAAAACAAATTGGCAACCGAACAAGCCAAATACAAAATGATTAACGCGAACAACCTCGTCGTTGGAATACAGATAAAATCCCTATTTCTTTGAGTTTAGAAGAACAAAAAGAAATTAAACAAATTAAAGAATTTGTTATAAAAAAACAAATTCTTCATTTTTCAACAGAAGATGAACAAATTATATTACAAACAGATGCCTCAGATTTATTCTGGTCTGGAGTCTTAGTAACAAATACAAATGAGATTATAGCATATACTTTGGGAAAATTTACAAAACTCCAAAGTAAATATGCTACTTATCATAAATAATTATTGGCTATAAAATAAGCCATTAAAAGCCTCAAAATATATTTACTCCATAGAGTATTTACTATAGAAACTGACAATAAATATGTTGCCCAATTTTTACAAAAAAGACTATAAATAATCCAGAAGAAAATCTTCGATGCATACGTCTTGCTTTATACCTTGAAATATTTTCTTACAATGTTAAATATATTCCTGGTTTTATTAACATTGTTGTTGATTTTCTTAGTAGACCATAAATGAAGAAGATCTTAAATTTCTCAAAGACTTTGTAGAAAAAATGAAAAGAGCAAGAGAATTTACTGAAATTCTCCCTAAGAAAGCAAAGGCCCAAAAAGGCTGAAGTAGAGACATTTGCCCAAAACCAAAAGGCAGAAATTTCTCATGCCCAATAAGCATCAAAAACCCAAAAGGTTGATTTAAAAGCCCAAACCCAACAAAGGAAAGATCAAGCTCAACCAGCTAAAGTTTTGATTAAACAGAAAATCAGTTCTTATGGCACTCTCGAAAAGGGAAAGACGTTTACCTCTACAGTGGCAAAAGAATGGTATAACAAAGCTCTCAAAGAATTAGATCCAGCTTTCTTTGAGAAAATTAATGGATGCTTCAATGCTTTACAAGCCAATGATTGGCGATCAGCAAATTATTGGCTAACACAAATTAAGAAAGGTTACTTAAGCTTGAAGCAAACAATGGTCCAGCAGACCAATCAAGAGGATCAATCAAGAAGAAAACTACAAGAAGACCATGGAATTATTGTTGTCCAGATCTACAATAACTAAGTCTTCCTCTTTGCAAAAATTCGAACAACTTTCGTCGATTAAATCACTCTCAGAACTATTTGCTAACAACCATACTTCTGATCTGATTCATTTTTGTATTAAGGATTTCTTATCCTTATTATATCTATTCAATATAAAGATTGAAGAAACGAGAAAATTAGAGGCTGAAGTTACTGTTCAGGAAATGCTTCAGCTATATCAGCAAAATGTTTTGGACGAAGAAATGTTGTTTTTATTCTGTAAGCAACTTGAGGAAACAAACATAAAGTAATTGTTCCTCAATTAAGAAGTTTTTTATTCTACTGTTGAAAGGCCTAGAATAATAGCTTGCTTCAATGAGATTTCCAAATACCAAGTCCATCTCAGAAAAGGACTAGTACATGAAGTCTATATTAATACCAGACAGCTCGAAGATTATACAAGCTTTATTCCAGACATTTGCAAGAATAACCTGAATCTTTACTCCACCAAATTCTAAACAATTTTTGTTTTTCACATATGGACTATCTAGGAAGAACAAGAGTATATTAATTTATACTCTTCAATTTAGTTATGGATACTTGTAAAACATTCAGATACTCCTCTAATACTTGAAGAATTCAAACCAAGCTTATTCAATGAAGAAGAAGCTCGATGGTATGTTGCTGCAGACTTTTTTCAGAAATTAGATTTCAATTCTAAATATCTAGCCAAACAAATTCATTGTGGGAAAACAGTCTGTTTTCTGGACACTTTAGCCAACGAGGCTAAAGATTTAGCTCAGAAAGGAAAGAAAATACAAATGTTTCTGAGAAAGATTAAAATGGGAAAAATAGGACAAGCTGCTAAAGAAGAATTCTTTGCTACTCACACGGAATATAATTCAGAAAACAATGAATTTGATGAAGAAACAAAGGAAGCTTTGGCCCTCACAGATTGAAGCATGGTGGGACCATAAAAAATCACTTTACAAACACTTTTCAATACCTTCAAAAGCATTCAAAAAAATTTTCAGCTACAGCAAAGGCCAATAAATGAAGTATGATCTACAGTGAACAGTGTACGAACTACAATGAATAGTGTACAATCTACAATGAACAGTGTACGATCTACAATGAAGAGCGTACGATGAACAGTGAAATGCAACAGTGCTGACCAATTATCAGAAGATATATCTATATGAAATGGTCCTTTCTTTTGCTTCCAACTGAAGCAAGCCTGGTCTATAAATTTAGATACTCTCCAGAGCAAATACAACGGAAGAATTCCAGCTTTCTTTCTTTCTGCTTTCTATCTTCACTCTGCCCTCTTTCTAGGCCTTTCAGCAGTAGAATAAAAAACTTTTTTATTAAGGAACAATTGCTTTATGTTTTTTTTCTCAAGTTGCTTAAAGAATAAAAGCAACTTTTCTTCGTCCAAAATATTTTGCTGATATAGCTGAAGCATTTCCTAAACAGTAACTTCAGCCTCTAATTTTCTCGTTTCTTCAGTCTTTATATTGAACAGATGTAATAAGGAGAAGAAATCCTTAATACGAAAATGAATCAGATCAGAAGTATGGCTGTTAGCAAATAGTTTTGAGAGTGATTCAATCGACGAAAGTTGTTCGAATTTTTCCAAAGAGGAAGACTGAGTTATTGTAGATCTGGACAATAATAATTCCAGGGTCTTCTTGTAGTTTTCTTCTTGATTGGTCTGTTGGACCATTGTTTGCTTCGAGCTTAAGTAACATTTCTCAATTTGTGTTAGCCAATAATTTGCTGATCGCCAATCATTGGCTTGTAAAGCATGGAAGCATCCATTTATTTTCTCAAAGAAAGCTGGATCTGATTCTTTGAGAGCTTTGTCATACCATTCTTTTGCCACTATAGAGGCAAACGTCTTTCTCTTTTCGAGAGTGCCATAAGAACTGATTTTCTGTTTAATCAAAACTTTAGCTGGTTGAGCTTGATCTTTCCTTTGTTGGTTTGGGCTTTTAAATCAATTACTACCTGGATCAAAAATCCTAGGTATACAATTGGAACACTGCATGACTCTAAATGATACTTCCACATTTAGATCCATCACCCCAAACAATTTTGTAAAATTATTCAATGTTGGGATTGGAAAAACAATCCAACCAAAGGTCGTGGACATTCGACATCTTAAGCTAGATAATGATATCAAACTATTTGTAAAAACCTTGAAACCAAAAGTTCAAATACCAGTAGAATATTTTATTTCTTCTGGTAATACCATTTCTACCGTTACAAAGAATCCTATCAATCGTGTCTCTTCTTCGATAAGTCTTCGAAGACATTATGAAGAAGGAGAAACATCTGAACCTCTAGAAGCAAGACCAAGCTTTCACATTCCTGTACAAGATCCAGTCGAAGGTCGTACCTTGCATCTTCTTGAAAATAAAACATTTATTACTCCTCCTTAAATGGATTTAAAGAAGAAAGCTCAATTACATATATATCTTTCTATTTTTATACATCTTCCTAATTAGGAGGATGTGGCATGATATTGGATATTATGTAGTATCTCATAGTATCCAAATGGTATTAAAATGATTAGATCTAATGTTATCTCTGTAGTTCGATAACGCTTAAGTTTAAGCATTTTTCTCATGTAGATTGTATATCCTGGTGAGGATATTTTTTTCTTTTAGGAAAATTTTAGAGATGGTAACAAAGGAATAATCTTTATTTGTATCAATGTTTTGTTTATTGTAATCATATTGATTTTTAGTTTATCAAAACCTTTTAATTGTTTATCTGAAGGTTGTTTAGATTCAGACTCTTTGGAGTCAGATTCAGACTCTGTGGAGTCATAATAAGATGTAATTTCATAGATAGAATTGTCATCAGAAATTTCATCAATTGTTTCAATGTTGATGGAGTATTCCTCTATATTAAGAATAATAACTCTTTTGATGTTAATTGGGCATTCATTTGCTTAATGTCCCTCTTTGTTACATTTAAAACATCTACAATATTTTTTTACCTTTCTTTTTATTATATTTCTTGATAAACTTCTTTTTCCTAAACCTTTGTTTTTTTCTAAATTTGGGTTTCTATTTTCTTTTAGAAATTTTATATTTTGGACTTCGTTTCTTTTTATAGGGTTTAAAAGCATATCCTCCAGTCATAAATAGGTGGACAACCATAAATATAATTTAAATCTTATGAGAATTTTGAGTAACAGTTGTAGTCCTTTTTAGAGGATTTTAAGTTTCTACTCATTTCCTTTTGAGTAGAAGTATTTTTGCAGATCTTTTTCATAGATTCTAAACATGCTCTTCTAAGCATTCCTGTGTTGTGTTGTTTAAGAGTTCCTCTAGATGTCAACAACTCTTGGTATTTTGTAGATATTATATTGTTCCAAGGAAATGGTATTTTAGAAAAAAAACCCTTCTGTCAAAAACTCTTGTTAAAGAGTTTCATTTAGATGATAAATATATCCTATGTATATAGAAACAAATTCATGTAACATACATATGTCACATAATTTCATTTTATGAAGTTTTTCTTCATAGTTTAGGTTTTCACTCCATTCTGATCCAATAAAATCAGCAACTAGTATTGAAACCAGCATTTCTGTTGCAGTTTGTTTATCTGTTTGTTGTAAGATTTTTTGACATTCGCCTTTATTATTTCTTTCGAAGTTTGTTAACCAAGATAGGGCATTTCCTTCCCAGTATGACGTAGCGAATTGTATATATTCTGAAACATTCATAGCAGGAGGGAGCATAAATATACCTCTTTTTATTTTTTGAGTCCATTGTATACAATAGTCTTTAACTCTTTTATATGGTATAGTTTCTATGTTTAAAGTGAGTCCCCAAGTAGAGGAGTCTCTCTTTTCTTCTAAGTAATGATTTTTATTTTTATGGTATGTACGCCGATCTGAGCATTTACCATAATTTAACATGGATGAATATGAAGGAGTAATATGAACTTGTTCCATATTATCTCCTTGAGATTCTTGCATGTTAACTTTGGGTGAAGGTGTTTGTGGACTATAACCATGAGGACCAGGGAGATAGAGAGCACTTCTATTACTTTCTCCTCTTTTCATCCTAATATTATAATCATTTTCTGATTTGTTTCTATAAAAATCTATAACATCATGATTTTATTCATAGATGTTATAAAGTTTTTCACTAGTAATTTCTCCAGTGAGTTCTTTTTGTTGAAGTTCTAAGAACTCCAAGTAAAAGGATTTATCTAATTTTTGTAAATCCATAATAAAGTCTTTGGATTTTATTTTAATCATTAATGTTTGGTTAGTTTGGTTCCAACATAATAGAACTTAGATGTATTATTATGTTTGTGTTCTATATTCTCAATTTTATCTTTGATCTCTTTTAATAGATCAACGATGAAATTAAGTATTCCTACTATGGTAGGGTCATTTCCAACTGTGGTTTGTATGTGAATTATATGTTCATAATCCTGGATGTTTTCAGTAATCTGACACTTGTAAGTATTATCGGGAATCAGTATGTTTTTCATTTTGAGTAGATGTTTATGTTTTCTTAGTATTAGATAAGTTTGTAAGGTGAGTTTTAATTTTTTAAGAGGCTTGTTCTTCTTTTGAATTATATTTCTATTTTGACCCACTATTTTACGACTACATCTACCCTTCCAAAACCGTAAGTTTCCCGTGGCTTTCTGAGTGAAGTTAGGGATTCTTACAAAGACCACCATCCCTAGTAGACTGCTACATAAAATAAGAGCACAGCTATGGTTCGTTTCCTTCTCCATAGCGTAAAGAAAGATAATACAAAAAAGAAGAATAATCTTAAAATAAACTAACTCATTGTACAAACAAATTTTTTAATAAGAAAACATAAACAAAAGCTTACTCAAAGATAATATAAGAAGCAAACATAAAGTTTATTTCATAAAAAAAAACTTACAGTATGACGTGAGCACAAGGCTCTGATACCAGTTTTACAGCGGCACACCAAGCTTAGTAGCTTTATACAAAAACACTCAAAAGTAATTTACAAGAGTGGAGGTAAGAAAAGAGGGCAGAGTGAAGACAAAACAGAAAAAAAGAAAGCTGGAATTCTTCCATTGCGTTTGCTCTGGAGAGTGTCTAAATTTATAGACCAGGCTTGCTTCAGTTGGAAGCAAAAGAAAGGAACATTTCCAGTGGATATTGCTTCTGATAATTGCTCAGCACGTTGCATTTACTGTTCATCATACACTGTTCACTGTAGATCGTACACTGTTCACTGTAGATTGTACTTCTTTTATTTGCCTTTGCTGTAGCTGAAAATTTTTTTTGAATGCTTCTGAAGGTGTTGAAAAGTGTTTGTAAAGTGATTTTTTATGGTCCCACCATGCTTCAATCTGTGAGGGCCAAAGCTTCTATTGTTTCTTCATCCAATTCATTGTTTTCTGAATTATATTTCGTGCGAGTAGTAAAGAATTCTTCTTTAGCTGCTTGTCCTATTTTTCCCAATTTAATCTTTCTCAGAAATATTTGTATTTTCTTTCCTTTCTGAGCTAAATCTTCAGTCTCGTTGGCTAAAGTGTCTAGAAAACAGACTGTTTTCCCACAATGTAATTGTTTGGCTAGATATTTAGAATTGAAATCTAGCTTCTGAAAAAAGTCTGTTGCAGCATACCATCGAGCTTCTTCTTCATTGAATAAGTTTGGTTTGAAATCTTCAAGTATTGGTGGAGTATCTAAATGTTTTACAAGCATCCATAACTGAATTGAAGAGTATAAATTGATATACTCTTGTTCTTCCCAAATAGTCCATATGCGAACAACAAAAATTGTTGAGAATTTGGTGCAGTAAAGATTCAGGCTATTCTTGCAAATGTCTGGAATAAAGCCTGTATAATCTTTGGGTTGTCTAGTATTAATATAGACTTCATGTACTAGTCCTTTTCTAAGATGGACTTTGTATTTGGGAATCTCATTGAAGCAAGCTATTATTCTAGGACTTTCAGTAGTAGAATAAAAAACTTCTTGATTGAGGAACAATTGCTTTATGTTTGTTTCCTCAAGTTGCTTAAAGAATAAAAACAACTTTTCTTCGTCGAAAATATTTTGCTGATATAGCTGAAGCATTTCCTGAACAGTAACTTCAGCCTCTAATTTTCTCGTTTCTTCAATCTTTATATTGAACAGATGTAATAAGGACAAGAAATTCTTAATACGAAAATGAATCAGATCAAAAGTATGGTTATTAGCAAATAGTTCTGAGAGTTATTCAATCGACGAAAGTTGTTGTTCGAATTTTTGCAAAGAGGAAGACTGAGTTGTTGTAGATCTGGACAATAATAATTCCAAAGTCTTTTTGTAGTTTTCTCTTGATTGGTCTGTTGGACCATTGTTTGCTTCAAGCTTAAGTAACCTTTCTCAATTTGTGTTAGCCAATAATTTGCTGATCGCCAATCATTGGCTTGTAAAGCGTGGAAGCATCTATTAATTTTCTCAAACAAAGCTGGATCTAATTATTTGCGAGCTTTGTTATACCATTCTTTTGCCACTGTAGAGGCAAACGTCTTTCCTTTTTCGAGAGTGCCATAAAAATTGATTTTCTATTTAATCAAAACTTTAGCTGGTTGAGCTTGATCTTTCCCTTGTTGGGTTTGGGCTTTTAAATTAACCTTTTAGGTTTTTGATGCCAGTTGGGCATGAGAAGTTTCTACCTTTTGGTTTTGGGCAGATGTCTCTACTTCTGCCTTTTGGGCCTTTGCTTTCTTAGTGGAAATTTCAGTAAATTCTCCTACTCTTTTCATTTTTTCTACAAAGTCTTTGAGAAATTTAAGATCTTCTTCGTTTATGGTCTGCTAAGAAAATCAGCAACAATGTTAGTAAAACCAAAAATATATTTAACATTGTAAGAAAATATTTCAAGGTATAAAGCAAGACGTATGCGTCGAAGATTTTCTTTTGGATTATTTATAGTCTTTTTCTGTAAAAATTGGACAACATATTTATTGTCAGTTTTTATAGTAAATACTCTATGGAGTAAATATATTTTGAGAGCCAATAATTCTTTATCATAAGTAGCATATTTACTTTGGGGTTTTGTAAATTTTCTCGAAGTATATGCTACAATCTCATTTGTATTTGTTACTAAGACTCCAGACCAGAATAAATCTGAGGCATCTATTTGTAATATAATTTGTTCATCTTCTGTTGGAAAATAAAGAATTTTCTTTTTTGTAACTAATTCTTTAATTTGTTTAATTTCTTCTTGTTCTTCTAAACTCAAAGAAATAGGGATTTTATTTGTATTCCAACGACGAGGTTGTTCTCCATTAATCATTTTGTATTTGGCTTTTTCGTTTGCCAATTTTTTTGTAAGGCTTTAATTTTGGAAGAAAGTTTAGGTATAAACTTTCGTCCATAGTTTAAGGGTCCTAAAAAACTTTGCAGTTGTTTTAAACTAGTAAAGTTTTTGGAAACTCTTTAACTTTTGTATATAAATGGTCTTGTAATTATACTTGACCATTTTTTATTTATTTTCCAAGAAAATCTATTTCAGTTTTGAATAATTCTATTTTCTTTGGACTCAAAATAATACTATGGTTTAGCATTATTTTGATAACATGTAAAAGGTGATCTTTATGTTCTTCCTCTGTTTGAGAAAAAACAAGTATATCGTCTATGTAAGCGACTACATAAGGTAAATGTCCAAAAACAGAATTAATCCATTTCTGGAATATTTGAGGTGTATTTTTTTAATCCAAATGACATAATTAACCATTATGGACAGCTAAAACTTGTTAATTCTATTAATGTTTGGTTTGCAAGTTTGATTTGCTAAAATTTTGATTTGGCATCTAATTTGCTATAGTATTTAGCACCTTGGATTTTTTTGATTAGGTGCTCAGCAGTTGGTATAAAATAACCATCAAATTTTGTGCAAGAGGTTAACTTACGATAATTTATGACCATTCTGGCCTTACCACGTTTTATTTCTGCTTGATTTCGTACTATAAATTGACAAACAAGAATTTAACAGCCAAATACAGGATCTATTAAATTTAAAATTAATAAAAAAGAGCCACAGCTCACATTCTTCTCCAGCATTTATAGTACGAAATCACGCAGAAATAAAACGTGGTAAGGTCCGAATGGTCATAAATTATCGTAAGTTAATCTCTTGCACAAAATTTGATGGTTATTTTTTAACAACTACTGAGCACCTAATCAAACAAATCTAAGGTGCTAAATACTATAGCAAATTTGATACATAATCAGGATTTTGGCAAAACAAACTTGCAAACCAAACATCAATAGAATTAACAGCTTTTAGCTGTTCATAAGGGCATTTTGAATGGTTAGTTATGTCATTTGGATTAAAAAACGCACCTCAAATATTCCATAAATGGATTAATTCTATTTTTGGACATTTACCTTATGTAGTCGCCTACATAGACGATATCTTTGTTTTTTCTCAAACAGAGGAAGAACATAATGATCACCTTTTACATGTTATCAAAATAATGCTAAACCATGGTATTATTTTGAGTCTAAAGAAAATAGAATTATTCAAAACTGAAATAGATATTCTTGAAAAACAAATAAAAAATGGTCAAGTACAATTATATGGCCATATATATACAAAAGTTAAAGAGTTTCCCGAAAACTTTACCAGTTTAAAACAACTTCAAAGTTTTTTAGGCCTCTTAAACTATGGATGAAAGTTTATACCTAAACTTTCTTCCAAAATTAAAGCCTTACAAAACAAATTGGCAACCGAACAAGCAAAATACAAAATGATTAACGGCGAACAACCTCGTCGTTGGAATACAGATAAAATCCCTATTTCTTTGAGTTTAGAAGAACAAAAAGAAATTAAATAAATTAAAGAATTTGTTACAAAAAAGCAAATTCTTCATTTTCCAACAGAAGATGAACAAATTATATTACAAACAGATGCCTCAGATTTATTCTGATCTGGAGTCTTAGTAACAAATACAAATGAGATTGCAGCATATACTTTGGGAAAATTTACAAAACCCCAAAGTAAATATGCTACTTATGATAAAGAATTATTGGCTATAAAATTAGCCATTAAAAGCCTTAAAATATATTTACTCCATAAAGTATTTACTATAGAAACTGATATCAAATATGTTGCCCAATTTTTACCAAAAAAGACTATAAATAATCCAGAAGAAAATCTTCGATGCATACATCTTGCTTTATACTTTGAAATATTTTCTTACAATGTTAAAAATATTCCTGGTTTTATTAACATTATTGCTCATTTTCTTAGCAGACCATGAACGAAGAACATCTTAAATTTCTAAAAGACTTTGCAGAAAAAATGAAAAGTGCAGGAGAATTTACTGAAATTCTCCCTAAGAAAGCAAAGCCCCAAAAGGCCAAAGTAGAGACATCTGCCCAAAACCAAAAGGCAGAAACTTCTCATGCCCAATAGGCATCAAAAACCAAAAAGGTTGATTTAAAAGCCCAAACCCAACAAAGAAAAGATCAAGCTCAATCAGCTAAAGTTTTGATTAAACAGAAAATCAGTTCTTATGGCACTCTCGAAAAGGAAAAGATATTTGCCTCTATAGTGGCAAAAGAATGGTATCACAAAGCTCTCAAAGAATCAGATCCAGCTTTCTTTGAGAAAATTAATGGATTCTTCCATGCTTTACAAGCCAATGATTGGCGATCAGCAAATTATTGGCTAACACAAATTGAGAAAGGTTACTTAAGCTTAAAGCAAACAATGGTCCAACAGACCAATCAAGAAGAAAATTACAAGAAGACCCTGGAATTATTATTGTCCAGATCTACAACAACTCAGTCTTCCTCTTTGCAAAAATTCGAACAACTTTGGTCGAATTAATCACTCTCAGAACTATTTGCTAACAGTCATACTTCTGATTTGATTCATTTTCGTATTAAGGATTTCTTATCCTTATTACATCTGTTCAATATAAAGACTGAAGAAATGAGAAAATTAGAGGCTGAAGTTACTATTCAGGAAATGCTTCAGCTATATCAACAAAATATTTTGGACGAAGAAAAGTTGTTTTTATTCTTTAAGCAACTTGAGGAAACAAACATAAAGCAATTGTTCCTCAATAAAGAAGTTTTTTATTCTACTGCTGAAAGGCCTTGAATAATAGCTTGCTTCAATGAGATTTCCAAATACCAAGTCCATCTCAGAAAAGGACTAGTACATGAAGTCTATATTAATACTAGACAGCCCGAAGATTATACATGCTTTATTCCAGACATTTGCAAGAATAGCCTGAATCTTTACTCCACCAAATTCTCAACGATTTTTATTTTTCGCATATGGACTATCTGGGAAGAATGAGAGTATATCAATTTATACTCTTCAATTCAGTTATGAATGTTTGTAAAACATTCAGATACTCCACCAATACTTGAAGAATTCAAACCAAGCTTATTCAATGAAGAAGAAGCTCGATGGTATGCTGCTACAGATTTTTTTTAGAAGCTAGATTTCAATTCTAAATATCTAGCCAAACATATCCATTATGGGAAAATAATCTGCTTTCTATACACTTTAGCCAATGAGGCTGAAGATTTAGCTCAGAAAGGAAACAAAATACAAATGCTTCTAAGAAAGATTAAAATGGGAAAAATAGGACAAGCAGCTAAAGAAGAATTCTTTGCTACTCACACGAAATACAATTTAGAAAACAATGAATTGGATGAAGAAACAATGGAAGCTTTGGCCCTCACAGATTGAAGCAATGTGGGACCATAAAAAATCACTTTACAAACACTTTTCAACACCTTCAGAAGCATTCAAAAAAAATTTTCAGCTACAGCAAAGGCTAATAAATAAAGTACGATCTACAGTGAACAGTAACAGTGTACGATCTACAGTGAACAGTGTACGATGAACTGTGAATCGTGTACGATGGACAGTAAAATGCAACAGTGCTGAGCAATTATCAGAAGAAATATCTACAAGAAATGGTCATTTCTTTTGCTTCCAACTGAAGCAAGCTTGGTCTATAAATTTAGGCATTCTCCAGAGCAAAGGCAATGGAAGAATTCTAGCTTTCTTTCTTTCTGCTTTCTGCTTTCTGCTTTCTGTATCCACTCTGCTCTCTTTTCTTACCTCCATTATTGTAAACCTCCACTCTTGTAAATTACTTTTGAGTGTTTTTGTATAAAGCTACTAAGCTTGGTGTGCCGTTGTAAAACTGGTATCAGAGCTTTGTACTCACGTTATACTGTAAGTTTTTTTTATGAATAAACTTTATGTTTTTCTCTTATATTATATTTGAGTAAACTTTTGTTTATGTTTTCTTATTAAAAGATTTGTTTGTACAATGAGTTAGTTTGTTTTAAGATTATTCTTCTTTTTTGTATTATCTTTCTTTACGCTATGGAGTAGGAAACCAACCATAGCTGTTCTCCTATTTTATGTAGCAGTCTACTAGGGATGTTGGACTTTGTAAGAATCTCTAACTTCCCCCAGAAAGCCACGGGAACCTCGCGATTTTGAAAGGGTAGATGTAGCCGTAAAATAGTGGGTCAAAAAAGAAATATAATACAAAAGAAGAACAAGCCTCTTAAAAAATCAAAACTCATCTTACAAACTTATCTAGTAATAAGAAAACATAAACATCTACTTAAAATGAAAAACATACTGATTCCCGATAACACTTACAAGTGTCAGATTACTGAAAACATCCAGGATTATGAACATATAATCCACATACCAACCACAGTTGGAAATGACCCTACCATAGTAGGAATACTGAATTTCATCATTGATCTATTAAAAGAAATCAAAGATAAAATTCAGAATATAGAACACAAACATAATAATACATCTAAGTTATATTATGTTAGAATAAAACTAACCAAACAATAATGGTTAAATTAAAATCCACAGACATTATTATGGATTTACAAAAATTAGATAAATCTTTTTACTTGGACTTCTTAGAACTTCAACATAAAGAACTCATTGGAGAAAATACTAGTGAAAAAATCGTGAAGTTATAGATTTTTATAGAAACAAATCAAAAAATGATTATAACATTAGGATGGAAAGAGGAGAAAGTAGTAGAAGTACTCTCTATCTCCCTGGTCCTCATGATTATAGTCTACAAACACGTTCACCCGAAGTTAACATGCAAGAATCTCAAGGAGATAATATGTTTTCAAGGTTTTTACAAAAAGTTGGATATCATTATCTAGCTTAAGATGTCAAATGTCCATGACCTTTGGTTGGATTGTTTTTCCAATCCCAACATTGAATAATTTTACAAAATTATTTAGGGTGATGGATCTAAATGTGGAAGTATCATTTAGAGCCATGTAGTGTTCCAATTGTATACCTAGGATTTTTTATCCAGGTAGTAATTGTATTCCTTTTAGGCTTATTAATAATGTACAAGTCTTTTCAATATTTTCGTCATCTAGACTTATACAAAAATCTGGGTGAATATTTATTCCAAAAAATCTATTAGCAAGATTGGATTTGGCTCCTCCAATTATGCTACTAAGTGGTTTATTAATGAATCGTTCGTCCATACAAACGATCATTATTGGTGTCTCTATTCCACTACGAAATAGAGTAGTTATTTTTAATTGGATCATACCTATGTGTAGGTATTTCATTTTTGGGCATTTTCTTTTCAGCTTTTCTATTTTGCTTTTATTAAGAAGACTGATGGATGTTAAATCATCATCTCTTTTTAATTCTACATTTCCTTGCATACGCTCAAAAATATAAGTGTGTTTATTAAGAAAGCGAGATTTAAAAGAAGGAGCTTTATAAATCTCATTCTTTTCTCCATGAGGTATTGCCTCTTTTAGTTTTTCTAAGTCTTCATCCGTGATTTCAAATTATTCTCCTACACTGTCATGTAGGTATATTGTATCTACTTCCTCAGAAGTAAGTGTATTCATATTGACCCGAAATTCTCGATATTTTTCGGAATTCTCTGAATCATCTATGGCTGTTTCAGACGTGATGATGGGAAAATCTTCTTATTTATGGATAACTAGTGTTCATATAGCATCGTTTGGTCTGATTAAATAATCCAAATCTTCTAGACTAGTATTTTTAATCAAGATTGTTGGTGCTTGATATGTCATGGGTTCAATTATCCTATGAGTGATGAAGATATTTTTCTTGGCATGATATGGGATACTATGTAGTATCCCATAGTATCCAAATGATATTAAAATGATTAGATCTAATGTTATCTCTGTAGTTCGATAACCCTTAAGTCTAAGCATTTTTCCCACGTAGATTGTATATCTTGGTGAGGATATTTTTTCCTTTTTGGAAATTTTTAGAGATGATAATAAAGGAATAACTTTTATTTGTGTCAATGTTTTGTTTATTGTAATCATATTGATTTTTAGTTTGTCAAAACCTTTTAATTTTTTATCTGAAGGTTGTTCAGATTCGAACTCTGTGGCGTCAGATTCAGACTCTGTGGAGTCGTAATAAGATGTAATTTTATAGACAGAATTGTCATCAGAAATTTCATCAATTGTTCCAATGTTGATGGAGTATTCCTCTATATTAGGAATAATAACTCTTTTGATGTTAACTGGGCATTCATTTGCATAATATCCCTCTTTGTTACATTTAAAACATTTATAATGTTTTTTACCTTTCTTTTTATTATATTTTTTGATAAACTTCTTTTTCCTAAATCTTTTTTCTTTTCTAAATTCGGGTTTCCATTTTCTTTTAAAAATTTTATATCTTGGACATCGTTTCTTTTTATAGGGTTTAAAAGCATATGTCCTCCAGTTATAAACGGGTGGACAACCATAAATATAATTTAAATCTTCTAAGAATTTTGAGCAACTGTTGTAGCCCATTCTAGAGGATTTTAAGTTTCTACTCATTTCCTTTTGAGCAGAAGTATTTTCGTAGATCTTTTCCATAGATTCTGCACATGCTCTTTTAAGCATTCCTATGTTGTGTTGTCTTCCTCTAGATATCAATAACTCTTGGTATTTTGTATATATTTTATTGTTCCACGGAAAGGGTATTTTAGAAAAAAACCCTTGTATCCAAAACTCTTTTTAAGGAGTTTCATTTAGATGATAAATATATCCTATGTATGTAGAAACAAATTCATCTAATATACATATGTCACATAATTTCATTATATGAAGTTTTTCTTCATAGTTTAGGTTTTCACTCCATTCTGGTCCAATAAAATCAGCAACTAATAGTGAAACCAGCATTTCTATTGCAGTTTGTTTATCTGTTTGTTGTAAGATTTTTTAACATTCGTCTTTATTATTTCTTTCGAAATTTGTTAACCAAGATAAGACATTTCCTTCCCAGTATGATGTAACGAATTGTATATATTCTAAAACATTCATAGCAGGAGGGAGCATAAATATAGTTACTTTTATTTTTTGAGTCAATTCTATACAATAGTCTTTAACTCTTTTATATGGTATAGCATCTATGTTTAAAGTGAGTCCCCAAGTAGAGGAGTCTCTCTTTTCTTCTAAGTGACGATTTTTATTTTTATGATATGTACGTCAATCTGAGCGTTTACCATAATTTAACATGGATGAATATTAAAGAATAATATGAACTTGTTCCATATTATCTCCTTGAGATTCTTGCATGTTAACTTCGGGTGAAGGTGTTTGTGGATTATAACCATGAGGACCAGGGAGAGAGAGAGCACTTCTACTACGATCTCCTCTTTCCATCCTAATGTTATCATCATTTTCTAGTTGGTTTCTATAAAAATCTATAACTTCATCATTTAGTTCATAGAAGTTATAAAGTTTTTCACGAGTAATTTCTCCAGTGAGTTCTTTTTATTGAAGTTCTAAGAACTCCAAGTAAATGGATTTATCTAATTTTTGTAAATCCATAATAAAGTCTTTGGATTTTAATTTAACTATTATTATTTGGTTAGTTTTGTTCCAACATAATACAACTTAGATGTGTTATTATGTTTGTGTTCTATATTTTGAATTTTATCTTTGATCTCTTTTAATAGATCAATGATGAGATTCTGTATTCCTACTATGGTAATGTCATTTCTAACTGTGGTTGATATGTGGATTATATGTTCATAATCCTGGATATTTTCAGTAATCTGACATTTGTAAGTGTTATCAGGAATCAGTATGTTTTTCATTTTGAGTAGAAGTTTATGTTTTCTTAGTACTAGATAAGTTTGTAAGATGAGTTTTGATTTTTTTAAGAGGCTTCTTCTTCTTTTGTATTATATTTCTGTTTTGACCCACTATTTTACGGATAAATCTACCCTTCCAAAATCGCAAGGTTCCCGTGGCTTTCTATAGGAAGTTAGGGATTCTTACAAAGACCACCATCCCTAGTAGACTGCAACATAAAATAGGAGCACAGCTATGGTTCGTTTCCTACTCCATAGCGTAAAGAAAGATAATACAAAAAAGAAGAAGAATCTTAAAACAAACTAACTCATTGTACAAACAAATCTTTTAATAAGAAAACATAAATAAAAAAGTGCAGGAGAATTTACTGAAATTCTCCCTAAGAAAGCAAAGGCCCAGAAGGCCGAAGTAGAGACATCTGCCCAAAACCAAAAGACAGAAACTTCTCATGCCCAACAGGCATCAAAAACCCAAAAGGTTGATTTAAAAGCCCAAACCCAACAAGGGAAATGTCAAGCTCAATCAGCTAAAGTTTTGATTAAATAGAAAATCAGTTCTTATGGCACTCTCGAAAAGGGAAAGACGTTTGCCTCTATAGTGGCAAAAGAATGGTATCACAAAGCTCTCAAAGAATCAGATCCAGCTTTCTTTGAGAAAATTAATGGATTCTTCCATGCTTTACAAGCCAATGATTGGCGATCAGCAAATTATTGGCTAACACAAATTAAGAAAGGTTACTTAAGCTTGAAGCAAACAATGGTCCAACAGACCAATCAAGAAGAAAACTACAAGAAGCCCTTGGAATTACTATTGTCCAGATCTACAACAACTCAGTCTTCCTCTTTGCAAAAATTCGAACAACAACTTTCGTCGATTGAATAACTCTCAGAACTATTTGCTAATAACCATACTTTTGATCTGATTCATTTTCGTATTAAGAATTTCTTGTCCTTATTACATCTGTTCAATATAAAGACTGAAGAAACGAGAAAATTAGAGGCTGAAGTTACTGTTCAGGAAATGCTTCAGCTATATCAGCAAAATATTTTCGACGAAGAAAAGTTGTTTTTATTCTTTAAGCAACTTGAGGAAACAAACATAAAGCAATTGTTCCTCAATCAAGAAGTTTTTTATTCTACTACTGAAAGTCCTAGAATAATAGCTTGCTTCAATGAGATTCCCAAATACCAACTCCATCTCAGAAAAGGACTAGTACATGAAGTCTATATTAATACCAGACAGCCCAAAGATTATACATGCTTTATTCCAGACATTTGCAAGAATAGCCTGAATCTTTACTGCACCAAATTCTCAACAATTTTTGTTGTTCGCATATGGACTATTTGGGAAGAACAAGAGTATATCAATTTATACTCTTCAATTCAGTTATGGATGCTTGTAAAACATTCAGATACTCCACCAATACTTGAAGATTTCAAACCAAACTTATTCAATGAAGAAGAAGCTCGATGGTATGCTGCAACAGACTTTTTTCAGAAGCTAGATTTCAATTCTAAATATCTAGCCAAACAATTACATTGTGGGAAAACAGTCTGTTTTCTAGACACTTTAGCCAACGAGACTGAAGATTTAGCTCAGAAAGGAAAGAAAATACAAATGTTTCTGAGAAAGATTAAATTGGGAAAAATAGGACAAGCAGCTAAAGAAGAATTCTTTACTACTCGCACGAAATATAATTCAGAAAACAATGAATTGGATGAAGAAACAATAGAAGCTTTGGCCCTCACAGATTGAAGCATGGTGGGACCATAAAAAATCACTTTACAAACACTTTTCAACACCTTCAGAAGCATTCAAAAAAAATTTTCAGCTACAGCAAAGGCCAATAAATGAAGTACGATCTACAGTGAACAGTAATAGAGTACGATCTACAGTGAATAGTGTACAATCTATAGTGAATCGTGTATGATCTACAATAAGATGCAACATTATTGAGCAATTATCAGAAGCAATATCTACAGGAAATGGTCCTTTCTTTTGCTTCCAAATGATGCAAGCCTGGTCTATAAATTTAGACACTCTCTAGAGCAAACGCAACGAAAGAATTCCAGCTTTCTTTCTTTCTGCTTTCTGCTTTCTATCTCCACTCTGCTCTTTTTTCTTATAAGTGACGATTTTTATTTTTATGGTTTGTACGCCAATCTAAGCGTTTACCATAATTTAACATGGATGAATATGAAGTAGTATGAACTTGTTCCATATTATCTCCTTGAGATTCTTGCATGTTAACTTCAGGTGAAGGTGTTTGTGGACTATAACCATGAGGACCAGGGAGATAGAGAGCACTTCTGATTTTATTGGATCAGAATGGAGTGAAAACTTAAACTATGAAGAAAATTTTCATAAAATGAAATTATGTGACATATGTCTGTTAGATGAATTTATTTCTACATACATAGGATATATTTATCATCTGCACCAATACCAATCCTCCAATTCATCCAATCTATACATATAACCTTCCAAATGCAACCCCATTTGATGAAACCGTTCACAAACTCTTAGAACCTTTATATTCCAATAACCCTCTAAAATGGTTTGACAAATCTCCTCGCTATTGTTCTATCGAACTCTTAGAACAATACCAGAATACCAATATACAAGTCAATAGTATAATGGTATCTCCAAAAGACAAACAAGAATTTAACAGTCAAATACAGGAACTATTAAATTTAAAATTAATACAAAAGAGCCACAGCTCACATTCTTCTCCAGCATTTATAGTACGAAATCACGCAGAAATAAAACGTGGTAAGGCCCGAATGGTCATCAATTATCGTAAGTTAAACTCTTGCACAAAATTTGATGGTTATTTTATACCAACTGTTGAGCACCTAATCAAACAAATCCAAGGTGCTAAATACTATAGCAAATTTGATGCCAAATCAGGATTTTGGCAAATCAAACTTGCAAACATAACATCAATAGAATTAACAGCTTTTAGCTGTCCACAAGGGCATTTTGAATGGTTAGTTATGTCATTTGCATTAAAAAATGCACCTCAAAATTTCAGAAATAGATTAATTCTATTTTTGGACATTTACCTTATGTAGTTGGTTACATAGATTATATACTTGTTTTTTTCTCAAATAGAGGAAGAACATAAAGATCACCTTTTACATGTTATCAAAATAATGCTAAACCATTATATTATTTTGAGTCCAAAGAAAATAGAATTATTCAAAACTGAAATAGATTTTCTTGGAAAACAAATAAAAAATTGTCAAGTACAATTACAAGACCATATATATACAAAAGTTAAAGAGTTTCCCGAAAACTTTACCAGTTTAAAACAACTGCAAAGTTTTTTATGACTCTTAAACTATGGACGAAAGTTTATACCTAAACTTTCTTCCAAAATTAAAGCCTTTCAAAACAAATTGGCAATCGAACAAGCCAAATACAATAGGATTAACGGCGAACAACCTCGTTGTTGGAATACAAATAAAATCCCTATTTCTTTGAGTTTAGAGGAACAAAAAGAAAATTAAACAAATTAAAGAATTTGTTACAAAAAAGCAAATTCTTCATTTTTCGACAGAAGAACAAATTATATTACAAACAGATGTCTCAGATTTATTCTGGTCTGGAGTCTTAGTAACAAATACAAATGAGATTGTAGCATATACTTCGGAAAAATTTAAAAAACCGCAAAGTAAATATGCTACTTATGATAAAGAATTATTGGCTATAAAATTAGCCATTAAAAGCCTAAAAATATATTTACTCCATAAGAGTATTTACTATAGAAACTGACAACAAATCTGTTGCCTAATTTTTACAAAAAAAATTAAATAATCCAAAAGAAAATCTTCGACGCATACGTCTTGCTTTATACCTTGAAATATTTTCTTACAATGTTAAATATATTCCTGGTTTTATTAACATTGTTGCTTATTCCAAATAATCTATTAGCAAGATTGGATTTGGCTCCTCCAATTATGCTACTAAGTGGTTTATTAATGATTCGTTTGTCCATACAAACGATCATTAGCAGTGTGTCTATTCCACTACGAAATAGAGCAGTTATTTTTAATTGGATCATACCAATGTATAGGTATTTCATTTTTGTGTATTTGTTTTCAGCTTTTCTATTTTGTTTTTGTTAAGAAGACTGATGGATGTTAAATCTTCATCTCCTTTTAATTCTATATTTCCTTACATACGCTAAAAAATATAAGTGTGTTTATTGAGAAAGCGAGATTTAAAAGAAGGGGCTTTATAAATCTCATTCTTTTCTCCATGAGGTATTGCCTCTTTTAGTTTTTCTAAGTCTTCATCCGTGATTTCAAATTGTTCTCCTACACTGTCATGTATGTCAGTTGTATCTGCTTCCTTAGAAGTAAGTGTATTCATATTGACCCGAAATTCTCGATATTATTCGGAATTCTCTGAATCATTTATGGTTGTTTCAGACGTGATAATGGGAAAATCTTCATATTTATGGATAACTAGTGTTTCGATAGCATCGTTTGGTCTGATTAAATAATCCCAATCTTATAGACTAGTATTTTTAATCAAGATTGTTGGTGCTTGATATGTCATGGGTTCAATTATCCTATGAGTGATGAAGATATTTTCCTTGACATGATATGGGATATTATGTAGTATCCCATAGTATCAAAATGGTATTAAAATGATTAGATCTAATGTTATCTCTGTAGTTGGATAACACTTAAGTCTAAGCATTTTTCCCATGTAGATTGTATATCCTGGTGAGGATATTTTTTCCTTTTTGAGAAGTTTTGGAGATGGTAATAAAGGAATAACCTTTATTTGTGTCAATGTTTTATTTATTGTAATAATATTGATTTTTAGTTTGTCAAAACCTTTTAATTGTTTATCTGAAGGTTGTTCAGATTCAGACTCTGTGGAGTCAGATTCAAACTCTGTGGAGTCGTAATAAGATGTAATTTCATAGACAGAATTGTCATCAGAAATTTCATCAATTGTTCCAACAAGCCTCTTAAAAAATCAAAACTCATCTAACAAACTTACCTAGTACTAAGAAAACATAAACTAATACTCAAAATGAAAAACATACTGATTCCCGATAACACTTACAAGTGTCAGATTACTAAAAACATCCAGGATTATGAACATATAATCCACATACCAACCATAGTTAGAAATGACCCTACCATAGTAGGAATACTGAATTTCATCATTGATCTATTAAAAGAGATCAAAGATAAAATTCAGAATATATAACACAAATATAATAATAAATCTAAGTTCTATTATGTTGGAACAAAACTAACCAAACAATAATTGTTAAATTAAAATCCAAAGACTTTATTATGGATTTACAAAAATTAGATAAATCTTTTCACTTGGAGTTCTTAGAACTTCAACAAAAAGAACTAACTGGAGAAATTACTCGTGAAAAAATCATGAAGTTATAGATTTTTATAGAAACCAATCAGAAAATGATTAACATTAGGATAGAAAGAGGAGAAAGTAGTAGAAGTGCTCTCTATCTTCCTAGTCCTCATGGTTATAGTCCACAAACACCTTCACCTGAAGTTAACATGCAAGAATCTCAAGGAGATAATATGGAACAAGTTCATACTACTCCTTCATATTCATCCATGTTAAATGATGGTAAAAGCTTAGATTGGCATACATACCATAAAAATAAAAATCGTCACTTATAAGAAAAGAGAGCAGAGTGGAGATAGAAAGCAGAAAGTAGAAAGAAAGAAAGCTGGAATTCTTCCGTTGCCTTTACTCTGGAGAGTGTCTAAATTTATAGACCAGGCTTGCATTAGTTGGAAGCAAAAGAAAGGATCATTTTCTGTAGATATTGCTTCTGATAATTGCTCAGCACTGTTGCATTTTATTGTAGATCGTATACGATTCACTGTAGATCGTACACTGTTACTGTTCACTGTAGATCGTACTTCATTTATTGGCCTTTGCTGTTGCTGAACAATTTTTTTGAATGCTTCTGAAGGTGTTGAAAAGTGTTTGTAAAGTGATTTTTTATGGTCCCACCATGCTTCAATCTGTGAGGCCCAAAGCTTCCATTGTTTCTTTATCGAATTCATTGTTTTCTGAATTGTATTCCGAACGAGTAGCAAAGAATTCTTCTTTAGGTTCTTGTCCTATTTTTCCCAATTTAATCTTTCTCAAAAACATTTGTATTTTCTTTCTTTTCTGAGCTAAATCTTCAGCCTCGTTGGCTAAAGTGTCTAGAAAATAGATTGTTTTCCCACAATAGATTTGTTTGGATAGAAATTTAGAATTGAAATCTAGCTTCTGAAAAAAGTCTGTAGCAGCATACCATCGAGCTTCTTCTTCATTGAATAAGCTTGGTTTGAATTCTTCAAGTATTGGTGGAGTATCTGAATGTTTTACAAACATCCATAACTGAATTGAAGAGTATAAATTGATATACTCTGGTTCTTCCCAGATAGTCCATATGCAAAAAACAAAAATTATTGAGAAGAAAAGAGAGACTCCTCTACTTGGGGAGTCACTTTAAACATAGATGCTATACCATATAAAAGAGTTAAAGACTATTGTATAAAATGGACTCAAAAAATAAAAGGAACTATATTTATGCTCCCTCCTTCTATGAATGTTTCAGAATATATACAATTCGCTACATCACACTGGGAAGGAAATGCTCTATCTTGGTTAACAAATTTCGAAAGAAATAATAAAGACGAATGTCAAAAAATCTTACAACAAACAAACAAACTACAATAGAAATGCTGGTTTCACTATTAGTTGCTGATTTTATTGGATCAGAATAGAGTGAAAACCTAAACTATGAAGAAAAACTTGATAAAATGAAATTATGTGACATATGTATGTTAGATGAATTTGTTTCTACATACATAGGATATATTTATCATCTACACCAATACCAATCCTCCAATTCATCCAATCTATACATATAACCTTCCAAATGCAACTCCATTTGATGAAACCATTCACAAACTCTTAGAACCTTTATATTCCAATAACTCTCTAAAATGGTTTGACAAATCTCCTCGCTATTATTCTATCGAACTCTTAGAACAGTACAAGAATACCAATATACGAGTCAATAGTATAATGGTATCTTCAAAAGACAAACAAGAATTTAACAGTCAAATACAGGAACTATTAAATTTAAAATTAATACAAAAGAGCCACAGCTCACATTCTTCTCCAGCATTTATAATACGAAATCACGCAGAAATAAAACGTGGTAAGGCCCGAATGGTCATCAATTATCGTAAGTTAAACTCTTGCACAAAATTTGATGGTTATTTTATACCAACTGTTGAGCACCTAATCAAACAAATCCAAGGTACTAAATACTATAGCAAATTTGATGCCAAATCAGGATTTTGGCAAATCAAACTTGCAAACATAACATCAATAGAATTAACAGCTTTTAGCTGTCCACAAGGGCATTTTGAATGGTTAGTTATGCCATTTGTATTAAAAAATGCACCTCAAAATTCCACAAATAGATTAATTCTATTTTTGGACATTTACCTTATGTAGTTGCTTACATAGACGATATACTTGTTTTTTCTCAAATAGAGGAAGAACATAAATATCACCTTTTACATGTTATCAAAATAATGCTAAACTATTGTATTATTTTGAGTCCAAAGAAAATAGAATTATTCAAAACTGAAACAGATTTTCTTGGAAAACAAATAAAAAATTGTCAAGTACAATTACAAGACCATATATATACAAAAGTTAAAGAGTTTCCCGAAAACTTTACCAGTTTAAAACAACTTCAAAGTTTTTTAGGACTCTTAAACTATGGACGAAAGTTTATACCTAAACTTTCTTCCAAAATTAAAGCCTTTCAAAACAAATTGGCAACCGAACAAGCCAAATACAATAGGATTAACGGCGAACAACCTCGTCGTTGGAATACAGATAAAATCCCTATTTCTTTGAGTTTAGAAGAACAAAAAGAAATTAAATAAATTAAAGAATTTGTTTCAAAAAAGCAAATTCTTCATTTTCCGACAGAAGATGAACAAATTATATTACAAACAGATGTCTTAGATTTATTCTGGTCTGGAGTCTTAGTAACAAATACAAATGAGATTGTAGCATATACTTCGGGAAAATTTAGAAAACCCCAAAGTAAATATGCTACTTATGATAAAGAATTATTAGCTATAAAATTAGCCATTAAAAGCCTCAAAATATATTTACTCCATAGAGTATTTACTATAGAAACTGATAATAAATATGTTGCCCAATTTTTACACAAAAAGACTATAAATAATCCAGAAGAAAATCTTTGATGCATACGTCTTGCTTTATACCTTGAAATATTTTCTTACAATGTTAAATATATTGCTGGTTTTATTAACATTATTGGTCATTTTCTTAGCAGACCATGAATGAAGAAGATCTTAAATTTCTCAAAGACTTTGCAGAAAAAATGAAAAGTGCAGGAGAATTTACTGAAATTCTCCTTAAGAAAGCAAAGGCCCAAAAGGCCGAAATAGAGACATCTGCCCAAAACCAAATGGTAAAAACTTCTCATGCCCAATAGGCATCAAAAACCCAAAAGGTTGATTTAAAAGCCCAAACCCAACAAGGGAAAGATCAAGCTCAATCAGCTAAAGTTTTGATTAAACAGAAAATCAGTTCTTATGGCACTCTCGAAATGGGAAAGATGTTTGTCTCTATAGTGGCAAAAGAATGGTATCACAAAGCTCTCAAAGAATCAGATCCAGCTTTCTTTGAGAAAATTAATGGATTCTTCCATTCTTTAACAGCCAATGATTGGCGATCAACAAATTATTGGCTAACACAAATTGAGAAAAGTTACTTAAGCTTGAAGCAAACAATGGTCCAACAGACCAATCAAGAAGAAAACTATAAGAAGACCCTGGAATTATTATTGTCCAGATCTACAACAACTCAGTCTTCCTCTTTGCAAAAATTCGAACAACAACTTTCGTCGATTAAATCACTCTCAGAACTATTTGCTAACAGTCATACTTCTGATATGATTCATCTTCGTATTAAGGATTTCTTATCCTTATTACATATATTCA
This sequence comes from Vanilla planifolia, assembly GCA_023846275.1. Lineage (NCBI taxonomy): Eukaryota > Viridiplantae > Streptophyta > Magnoliopsida > Asparagales > Orchidaceae > Vanilla > Vanilla planifolia. Next base: position 62,463 of record JAIUJO010000693.1, on the reverse strand, counting down.
ATATAAAGACTGGAGAAACGAGAAAATTAGAGGCTGAAGTTACTATTCAGGAAATGCTTCAGCTATATCAGCAAAATATTTTTTACGAAGAAAAGTTGCTTTTATTCTTTAAGCAACTTGAGGAAACAAACATAAAGCAATTGTTCCTCAATCAAGAAGCTTTTTATTCTACTGCTGAAAGGCCTAGAATAATAGCTTGCTTCAATGTGATTCCCAAATACCAAGTCCATCTCATAAAAGGACTAGTACATGAAGTCTATATTAATATTAGTCAGCCTAAAGATTATACAGGCTTTATTCTAGACATTTGCAAGAATAGCCTGAATCTTTACTTCACCAAATTCTCAACATTTTTTTTTTCGCATATGGACTATCTGGGAAGAACTAGAGTATATCAATTTATACTCTTCAATTTAGTTATGGATTCTTGTAAAACATTCAGATACTCTACCAATACTTGAAGATTTCAAACCAAACTTATTCAATGAAGAAGAAGCTCGATGGTATGCTGCTACAGACTTTTTTTAGAAGCTAGATTTCAATTCTAAATATCTAGCCAAACAAATCCATTATGGGAAAACAGTCTATTTTCTCGACACTTTAGCCAACGAGGCTGAAGATTTATCTCAAAAAGGAAAGAAAATACAAATGTTTTTGAGAAAGATTAAATTGGGAAAAATAAGACAAGCAGCTAAAGAAGAATTCTTTACTACTCACACAAAATACAATTCAGAAAACAATGAATTGGATGAAGAAACAATGGAAGCTTTGACCCTCACAGATTGAAGCATGGTGGGATCATAAAAAATTACTTTACAAACACTTTTGAACACCTTCAGAAGTATTCAAAAAAATTTTTCAGCTATAGCAAAGGCCAATAAATGAAGTACGATCTACAGTGAACAGTAACAGTGTACAATTTATAGTGAACAGTGTACGATCTACAGTGAACCGTGTATGATGAACAGTAAAATGCAACAGTGCTGAGCAATTATCAGAAGAAATATCTATAGGAAATGGTCTTTTCTTTTGCTTCCAACTGAAGCAAGCCTGGTCTATAAATTTAGACACTCTCCAAAGCAAAGGCAACGGAAGAATTCCAGTTTTCTTTCTTTCTGCTTTCTATCTCCACTTTGCACTCTTTTTTTACCTCCACTATTATAAACCTCCACTCTTGCAAATTACTTTTGAGTGTTTTTGTATAAAGCTACTAAGCTTGGTGTGCCGCTATAAAACTGGTATCAAAGCCTTGTGCTCATGTTATACTGTAAGTTTTTTTATGAAAAAAGCTTTATGTTTGATCCTTAAATTATGTTTGAGTAAACTTTGGTTTATGCTTTCTTATTAAAATATTTATTTGTACAATGCGTTAGTTTGTTTTAAGATTCTTCTTCTTTTTTGTATTATCTTTCTTTACTCTATGGGGTAGGAAACGAACAATAGTTGTGCTCCTATTTTATGTAGTAGTCTACTAGGGATGGTGGTCTTTGTAAGAATTCCTAACTTCCCCCAGAAAGCCATAGGAACCTTGCAGTTTTGGAAGGGTAGATGTAGCCATAAAATAGTGGGTCAAAATAGAAATATAATATAAAAGAAGAACAAGCCTCTTAAAAAATCAAAACTCATCTTACAAACTTATCTAGTAATAAGAAAACATAAACATCTACTCAAAATGAAAAACATACTGATTCCCGATAACACTTACAAGTGTCAGATTACTAAAAACATCCAGGATTATGAACATATAATCGACATACCAACCACATTTGGAAATGACCCTACCATAGTAGGAATACTAAATTTCATCGTTGATCTATTAAAAGGGATCAAAGATAAAATTCAAAATCTAGAACACAAACATAATAATACATCTAAGTTCTATTATGTTGGAACAAAACTAACCAAACAATAATGGTTAAATTAAAATCCACAGACTTTATTATGGATTTACAAAAATTAGATAAATCCTTTTACTTGGAGTTCTTAGAACTTCAACAAAAAGAACTCACTAGAGAAATTACTAGTGACAAAATTTATAACTTCTATGAACAAAATCATGAAGTTATAGATTTTTATAGAAACCAATCCAAAAATGATTATAACATTAGGATGAAAAGAGGAGAAAGTAGTAGAAGTGCTCTCTATCTCCCTGGTCCTCATGGTTATAGTCCACAAACACCTTCACCCAAAGTTAACCTGCAAGAATCTCAAGGAGATAATATGGAACAAGTTCATACTACTCCTTCATATTCATCCATGTTAAATTTTGTAAACGCTCAGATTGGCGTACATACCATAAAAATAAAAATCGTCACTTGGAATAAAAGAGAGACTCCTCTACTTGGGGACTCACTTTAAACATAGATGCTATACCATATAAAAGAGTTAAAGACTATTGTATAGAATGGACTCAAAAAATAAAAGGAACTATATTTATGCTCCCTCCTACTATGAATGTTTTAGAATATATACAATTCGCTACATCATACTGTGAAGGAAATGTCCTATCTTGGTTAACAAATTTCGAAAGAAATAATAAAGATGAATGTCAAAAAATCTTACAACAAATAGATAAACAAACTGCAATAGAAATGCTAGTTTCATTATTAGTTGCAGATTTTATTGGATTAGAATGGAGTGAAAACCTAAACTATGAAGAAAAACTTTATAAAATGAAATTATGTGACATATGTATGTTAGTTGAATTTGTTTCTACATACATAGGATATATTCATCATCTAAATGAAACTCCTCAACAAGAGTTTTGCATACAAGAGTTTTTTTCTAAAATACCCTTTCCTTGGAACAATATAATATCTACAAAATACCAAGAGTTGTTGACATCTAGAGGAACTCTTAGACGACACAATACAACACAGGAATTCTTAGAAGAGCATGTGCAAAATCTATGGAAAAGATCTGCGAAAATACTTCTGCTAAAAAATAAATGAGTAGAAACTTAAAATCCTCTAGAATGGGCTACAACTGTTGCTCAAAATTCTCAAAAGATTTAAATTATATTTATGGTTGTCCACGTGTTTATGATTGGAGGACATATGCTTTTAAACCCTATAAAAAGAAACGAAGTCCAAGATATAAAATTTCTAAAAGAAAATGGAAACCCGAATTTAGAAAAAAACAAAGGTTTAGGAAAAAGAAGTTTATCAAAAAATATAATAAAAAGAAAGGTAAAAAATATTGTAGATGTTTTAAATGTAACAAAGAGGGACATTATGCAAATGAATGCCCAGTTAACATCAAAAGAGTTATTATTCCTAATATAGAGGAATACTCCATCACCATTGGAACAATTGATGAAATTTCTGATGACAATTCTGTCTATGAAATTACATCTTATTACGACTCCACAGAGTCTGAATCTGACTCCACAGAGTCTGAATCTGACTCCACAGAGTCTGAATCTGACTCCACAGAGTCTGAATCTAAATAACCTTCAAATAAATAATTAGAAGATTTTGACAAACTAAAAATTATTTTGATTACAATAAACAAAACATTGACACAAATAGAGGTTATTCCTTTATTATCGTCTGTAAAACTTCCCAGAAAGGAAAAAATATCCTCACCAGGATATACAATCTACATGGGAAAAATGCTTAGAGTTAAGCGTTATCGAACTACAAAGATAACATTAGATCTAATCATTTTCATACCATTTGGATACTATGGGATACTACATAATATCTCATATCATGCCAAGGAAAATATCTTCATCACTCATGGGATAATTGAACCCATGACATATCAAGCACCAACAATCTTGATTAAAAATACTAGTCTAGAAGATTGGGATTATTTAATCAGACAAAACGATGCTATCGGAACATTAGTTATCCATAAATATGAAGATTTTTCCATCACATCTGAAACAGCCATAGATGATTTAGAGAATTCCAAAAAATATCGAGAATTTCGGGTCAATATGAATACACTTACTTCTGAGACCTACATGACAATATAGGAGAACAATTTGAAATAATGGATGAAGACTTAGAAAAACTAAAAGAGGCAATACCTCATGGAGAAAAGAATGAGATTTATAAAGCCCCTTCTTTTAAATCTCGCTTTCTCAATAAACACACTTATATTTTTGAGCGTATGAAAGGAAACATAGAATTAAAAGGAGATGATTTAACATCCATCAGTCTTCTTAAGAAAAGCAAAACAGAAAAACTGAAAAGAAAATACCCAAAAATGAAATACCTACACATAGGTATGATCCAATTAAAAATAACTGCTCTATTTCGTAGTAGAATAGACACACCAATAATGATCGTTTGTATGGATGAACGAATCATTAATAAACCACTTAATAGCATAATTGGAGGAGCCAAATCCAATTTTGCTAATCGATTATTTGGAATAAATATTCACCCTGATTTTTGTATGAGTCTAGATGACCAAAATATTGAAAAGACTTGTACATTATCAATAAGCCTAAAGGGAATACAATTACTACCTGGATAAAAAACCCTAGGTATACAATGGGAACACTGCATGGCTCTAAATGATACTTCCACATTTAGATCCATCACCCCAAACAATTTTGTAAAATTATTCAATGTTGGGATTGGAAAAACAATCCAACTAAAGGTTGTGGACATTCGACATCTTAAGCTAGATAATGATATCCAACTTTTTGTAAAAACCTTGAAACCAAAGGTTCAAATACCAGTAGAATATTTTATTGCTTGTGGCAACACAATTTCTACCGTTACAAAAATTCCCATCAATCGTATCTCTTCTTCGATAAGTCTTCCAAGACATTATGAAGAAGGAGAAACATTCTTCTTCTTCTCCTTCTTCTTCTTCTTCCTCCTCTTCTTCCTCCTATTCCTCCTCCTCCTCCTCCTCCTCCTCCTCTTCCTCTTCTTCCTCTTCTTCTTCCTCTTCTTCCTCTTCTACTTCTTCTTCTTCTTCCTCTTCTACTTCTTCTTCTTCTTCCTCTTCTTCTTCCTCTTCTTCCTCCTCTTCTTCCTCTCCTTCCTCCTCTTCTTCCTCTTCTTCTTCTTCTTCTTCACCCTCTTCTTCTTTTTATTCTTCTTATTCTTCCTTCTCTTCTTCTTCTTCTTCCTCTTCTTTTTCCTCTTCTTCTTACTCTTCTTCTTCTTCTTCCTCTTCTTCTTCCTCTTCTTCTTCTTTTTCTTCTTCTTCTTCTTCTTCTTCTTCGTCTTGTTCTTCTACTTCTTCTTCTTCTTCCTGTTCTTCTTCTTCTTCTTCCTCTTCTTCTTCCTCTTCTTCTTCTTCTTCTTCTTCTTCTTCTTCCTCCTCTTCTTCTCTTCTTCTTCTTCTTCTTCTTCTTCTTCTTCTTCTTCTTCTTCTTCTCCTTCTCCTTCTTCTTCTTCTTCTTCTTCCTCCTCCTCTTTTACCTTTTCATCTTTCCCTCTCCCTTATCTTCTTCTTGCCCCTCTTCCACTTCTCCTTCCTTTTCTTTGTCTTCTTCTTCTTCTTCTTCTTCCTCTTCTACAACTCCTTTGTTGCTTTATTCTTTTTCTTCTGCTTCTTCTTTTCCTCTACTTCTTCTTCTTCTTCTTCTTCTTCTCCTTCTTCTTTAGTTTCCTCTTCTTGTTCATCTTTTTTGTCTTCTTCATCTTCTTCTTGTTCTCTTCTTCTTCTTCTTCTTCTTCCTCTTCTTCTTCCACTCCTTCTTCTTCCTCTTCTTCTTCTTTTTCTTCTTCTTGTTCCTCATCTTCCTCTTCTTCTTCATCTTCTTCTTCCTCCTCCTCTTCTACTTCTTCTTCTTCTTCTCTTCTTCTTCTTCTTCTTCATTATCTTCTTCCTCTTCTTCCTGTTCCCCTAATCATCTTCTATCTCCTCTTCCACTTCACCTTCTTCCATCTTCTTTCTTCTTTCTTCTTTTTTCTTTCCTTTTTCTTCTTCTTTCTTTTCTTCTTCAACTTCTTCTCCTCTTCTACTTCCTTTTCTTCTTTTTTCCTTTTTTCTTCTTTGTATTCTTTTTCTTTCTCTCCTTCTTCTTCCTTTTCTTCTTCTTCTTCTTTTTCTTCTTCTTCTTCGTCATCATTATCTTCTCCTTCTTTTCTTCTTCTTCTTCATCTTCTTCCCTTACCCTTCTTCTTCTTATTATTATTTTTATTCTTATTGTTCTTTTTCTTCTCATTCTTCTTCTTCTTCTTATTCTTCTTCTCCATCCTCTTCTCCTTCTTCTTCTTGGTGTTCTTGTTGTTGTTGTTCTTCTTCTTCCTTTTCTTATTCCTTATCTTCTTCTTCTTATGCTTCCTCTTCTTCTTTTTCTATTTCTTCTTCATCTTCTTCTACTTCTTCCTCCTATTATTCTGTTATTTTCCTTCTTCCTCTTCTTCTTATTCTCTTTCATCTTCTTCTTCGTCTTTTTCTTCTTCTTCTTCTTCTAGTATTTCTTCTTCTACTTCTTCTTCTTCTTCTTGTTCTACTTCTTCTTCTTCTGCCTCTTCGTTTCCTTCTTCTTCTTCTTCCTCTTCTTCCTCCTTGTCTTCTTTTTCTTCCTCTCCTCTTTCCTCCTCTTCTTCTTCTTCTCCTCCTCCTTCTTTGTCTTCTTCTTCCTCTTCTCTTCTTCTTCTTCTTCTTCTTCCTCTTCTTCTTGTTCTTCTTCTTCTTCTTCTTCTTCCTCATCTTCTTCTTCTCCTTCTTCTTGTCCTCCTTCTCCTTCTTCTTCTTCTTCTTTTTCTCCTTCTTCTTCTTCTTTTTCTTTTTCTTCTACTTCTTGTTCCTCATCTTCTTCTTCTTCTTCTTCTTCTTTTTCTTCTTCTTCTTTTCTTCTACCTCTTCTCCCTCTTCTTCCCCTTCATTTTTGTCTTCTACTGCCTCTCTTTCTTCTTCTTCCTCTTTCTTTCCTCTTCCTTTTCTTCTTCTTCTTCATCATCTTCTTCCTTCTTCAATCTTCCTTATTCCTTCTTCCTTCTTCCTTCTTCTTTCTTCTTTCATCCATCTTCTTTCTTCCTTCTTCTTTCCACATTCTTCTTTCTTCTTTCTACATCTTCTTATTTTTCTTCTTCTTCCTCATATTCCTCTTCTTCTTCTTCCTCCTCTTCTACTTTCTCATCATCTTCTTCTTCTTCCTCCTCTTCTTTTTCTTCTTCCACTAGTTTTTCCTCTTCTTCTTCTTCTCATTGTTATTGTTCTTCTGTCTTCTTCCTTCACTTCTTTTTCCATTTCTTCTTCTTGTTTTTCTTTTTTTCTTCTTCTTCGTCTTTTTCATGTTCTTCTTCCTCTTCTTCTTCCTCTACTTTTATTCTTCTTTTTCTTGTCCTCCTTCTTCCTCTACTTTTATTCTTCCTTATCTTTATCATCTTCTTCTTCTTCTTCTTCTTCTTCTTCTTCTTCTTATTCTTCTTCTTCTTCCTCCTCTTTTTCTTCTTCTTTTTCTACTTCTTCCTCTTGTTCTTCTTCTTCTTTCTTCTTCTTCTACTTCTTCTACATCTTGTTCTTCTTCTTCCACTTCATCTTCTTCTTCTTCTTCTTCTTCTTCTTCTTTTACCTCTTTTTATTCTTTTTGTTCTTCTATTCTTCTTCTTCTACTTCATTTACTTCTTTTTCTTCTTCATCAAATTCCTCTTTTTCTTCTTTCTCTGTTTCTTTCCCTTCTTCTTCTTCTCCTTATCCATCTCCTACACCATCTTCTCATTCTCATTTTCCTCTTTTTCTTTCACCTTCTTTTTCTTCTTCTTCTTCTTCTCCTCCTTTCTTCTTTCTTTCTTCTTTTTTCTTATATATTCTTCCTTCTTCTTTCTTTCTTTTTCCTTCTTGCTTCCTTCTTCCTTCTTCTTTGTTTCTTCTTCCTTCTAGCTTCTTGTTCTTCCTTCGTCCTTCTTGCTTCTTTCTTCTTTCTCCTTCCTTCTTCCTTCTTCTTTCTTTCTTTTTTCTTCTGTTCTCCATCTTTTTTCTTCTTTCTTCTTTCTTCTTCTTTCTTCTTCTTTTTTCTTCTTCCTTATTTATTCTTATTTCTTTCTCCTTCTTTCTTTCTTTTTCTTCTTCTATCATAATCGTCATCTTGTTCTTCTTCTTCTTCTTCTTCTCCATCTTCTTCTTCTTGTCCTTCTTCTTCTGTATCTCGAAATCACAATCCCTAATCCCATATACCCTTATCAATAAAACCTAATCTATAATCCCAAATCCTTCTCTCCTTAATATCTAATCCCAAATCCTATAATTGCTAATCCCTATTGTTAAATCCTTAATCCCTATTAACTAATCCTTAATATTTAATCTTTAATTCATCCCGTATCCATAATCCTTAATCCCTAATCTCTAATCCTTAAACCCTAAACCAAAATCCTTAATCCCTAATCCCTAATCCTTAAACCTTAATCTTTAATACCTAATTCCTAATCTTTAATATTTAATTCTTAATCCCCTAATTAATAACTCCAAATTTGTGATTGCTAATCTAATCCCTAATCCCTAAATCTCAATCCTAATTCCCAAATACTTATTACCTAATCCCTAATCTTTAAACCTTGATCCGAATCACTAATCCTTAATCTCTAATTCCTTCTTCCTCTTCTCCTTCCTATTCCTCTTCTTCGTCTTCTTCTCTTACTACTTTTCATTCTTCTTCATCATCTTCTTCTTTTTATTACTCTTCTACTTCTCTTTCTTCTTCTTTCTCTGCCTATTCTTCTTCTTCTTCTTTTTCTTCTTTCTGTTCTTTTTCTTCTTTCTGTTCTTTTTCTTCTTCTTCATCATCTTCTTCTTCTTCTTCTCTCCTTCATGTTCTTCATTTTCTTACTCTTCTTCCACTTCCATTTCTATTTCTTCTTCTTCTTCTTCTTGTACTTCTTCTTCTTCATCATGCACTTCTACCACCTCTATTTCTTCTTCTTCTTCTACTACTTATTTTTTGTTTTTTCCTTTTTCTTCTTCTTCTCCCACTTCTTCATCTTCTTTTTCTTCTATTTCTTCTTCTTTTCCTACATTTCCTCTACGTCATCAACTTCTTCATTTTCTTCTTCTTCTTCTTTTTCCACTCATCTTATACTTCATCTTCTTCTTCTTTGTCATCTTCTTATTCTTCGTGTTCTTCTTCTTCGTCTTTGTTTTCTTCTTCTTCTTCTTCTTTCACTTCTTCTTATTTTATTGTCTTCTTCTTCTTTTTCCTCGTCTCTTTTTCCACTTCTTCTTCATCCTCTTCATTTACTCCTTATTTCTCTTCTACTTCTTCCTCTTCATTTTTTCTTTATTCTTCTTCTTCTCCTTCATCTTCTTCTTTCTCTTCTCCTTCTTCTTCCTGTTCCTCTTCCTTTTCTTCTACCTCTTCCTCCTCCTCTTCCTTTTCCTCTTCCACTTCTTCTTCTTCCTTCATCTATCTTCCATGTTCCTTATTCCTTCTTCCTTCTTCTATCTTCCTTGTTCCTTGTTCCTTCTTCCTCTTCCTTCTACCTTCTTTCTTCTTTCTCCCTTTGCTAATCTTCTTTGTTCCTTCTTCTTTCTCCTTTCTTCTTTCTTCTTCTTCTTCTTCTTCTTCTTCTTCTTTCGCTTCTTCCTCTTCCTCTTCCACTTCTTCTTCTTCTTCTTCTTCTTCTTTTTCTTCTTTTCCTATTATTATTATTATTGTTGTTGTTATTGTTGTTATTATTGTTGTTGTTGTTGTAGTTGTTATTTTTCTAGGCCTTCTTCTTCTTCTTTTTTGTCTTCTTCTTCTTTTTCTTCTTTTACTTCTTCTTCTTCTTCCTTTTTTCCTTCCTGTTCTTCTTCCTATTCTCCTTCCTCTACTTGTTTTTTTTTCTATTTCTTCTTCTTCTTCTCCTCCTCCTCCACCTCCTCCTTCTTCATATTCTTATTCTTATTCCTCTTCTAACATTTTTCCTTTATTTCTTCTTCTTCCTCTCCTCCTTTTTCTTTTTCTTTTTTTCTTGTTCTTCTGTTTCTTGTACTTCTTCTTCTTCTTCTTCTTCTCCTCCCTCATCTTCTTCTTATTCTTCTTCTTCTTCTTCTTCTTCACTTCTTCCATTCTTCTTCATCATCATCTTCCTCTTCTTCTTCTTCTTCTTCTTCTTTTTCCTCTTCATCTTTCTATTCTTCTTTCTCTTCTTCTTCTTCTACTTTTTCATCATCTATTTCTTCTTCTTCTTCTTACTCTTGTCCTTCTCCTTCATCTTTTTCTCTAATCCTTAACCCCCTTAATCCATAATCCTTAGCATTTAATACCTTATTTATAATTCTTAATCCCTAATCCTTAATCCATAGATTCTAATCCCTAGTCTCTAACCTTGAATCCTTATCCTTCATTCCTAATCTCAATATCTAATCTCTTATCCCTAATTCATAATCCCTAGAAACTAATCCATAATCTCTAGTTCATTGTTGCTGTTCTTCTTCTTCTACTACTTCTGCTTCTTCTTCTTCTTCTTCTTCTTCTTCTTCCAGTCCTTCTTCTAGTTCTTTTTCCTCTTTTCCTTCTTTTTGCTCATCTCTTTTTTGTTCTTCTTCTACTTCTTGTTCCTCCTCAAATTCCTCATCTTGCTCTTCTTCTTCTTTCTCTTCTTCTTCTTTTTCTTCCTCATCTCTTTCGTTTTCTTCTTCCACTTTTTGCTCATCTTCCTCTCCTTCTTCTTCTTCATCTTCTTCCTCTTCTTCTTTTTCTTCCTCATCTTTCTCTTCTACTTCTTATTTTACTACTACTTCTTCCTCATCTTCTTTCCCTTCTTCTTTTTCTTCTTCTTCTTCTGCTTTTTCTTGCCCTTCTTCTTCTTCTTTTTCTTGTACTTTTTCCTCTTCCTATTCTTATTTTTCCCCACCTTCTTGTTGTTCTTCTTCTTCTTCTGATTCTTCTTCCTCCTCTTCTTCTTTTTTTACTTCTTATTATTCTTCTTCATCCTCTTCTTCTTCATCTTCTACTATTTCTTCTTCTTCTTTCACTTGTTCTTCTTCACCTCCTTCTTTCTCATCATCTTCTTCTTCTTCTCTTTCTTCTTCTCCTTCCCCTACACCTCCTTCTTATTCTTCTCTTCGAAATTTTTCTTCTTCTTCTTCTTCTCTTTCTTCTTCTTCTTCTTCTTCTTCTTTCTTCCTACTTCTTTATTCATTTTTTCTTCTTCATTCCTCTTACTTCTTTCTTTATCTATGTTTTTCTACCTCTTCTTCTTCTTCCTCCTCTACTTCTTCTTCTTCTTCCTTTTATGCTTCTTCATCTTCTTCTTCTTTATCTTTATCCTTTTCTTCCTCTGTTTTTCTTCTTCTTCCAATTTCCCTTCTTCTTCTTCCTATTCTTCTTGTTCATGTTCATCTTCATCATCAACTTCTTCTTCTTCTTCTTCATCATCTTCTTCTTCTTCCTCATTTGCTTCTTCTTCTTCTTATAATTCTTCTTCTTCATGTTCATCTTCATCATCTTCTTCTTCTTCTTCTTCTTCTTCTTCTTCTACTTCTTATTCTTCTTCTTCTTCTTCTTCTTCTTCTTCTTCTTCTACTTCTTCTTCTTCATCTTCTTCTTATTACTACTATTCATCCTCTTCTCTTCTATTTATTCTTCCTCTTCTTATTCTTCTTCTCCCTCTTCTGCTTCTTCTTCTTCCTCTCCTTCTTCTTCTTGTTCCTCGGCCTTTTCTTTTTCTTCTTCTTCTCCTTCTACTTCTTACTTTTCTTCTTATTCTCCTTCTTCTTTTTTTTCATCTTCTTCTTCATCATCTTTTTCTTCTTCTACTTCTTCTTCTTTGTGTTCTTCTTCTTCATCTTGTTCTTCTTCTTCTTCTTTGACTTCCTCTTTTTCTTCTACATCTTCTTCACCGTCTTCTTCTTCTTCTTCCTTTCTTGTTCAACTTCTTCGTCTTATTCTTTTTCTTCCTCTTCTCCTTCGTCCACTTTTTCTTTTTCTTCTTTTTCTGTTCTATTCTCTTCTTCTTCTTCTTCTTCTTCCTCTTCTCTTATTCTTCCTTTCCTTCTTCTTCCTCATCTTCTTTTTCCACTTCTTCAACTTTTCTTCTTATTCTTGTTCCTCTTCTTATTCATCTTCACCTCCTTTTTCTTCTTCTTCTTCTTTTTTCTTATTATTTCTAATCTTTAATCGCTATCCCTGATCATTATTCTCTAATCTCTAATCCTTAATCTTAAATCCCTAATCTTTAATCCCTAATCCTTAATAATTAATGCCTTAATTCTTAATCCCTAATCATTAATACATTAATCTTTAATGTCTAAAACCTAATCTTTCAAACCTTAATCGCTAATCCCTAATCCCAATCCCCTAATCCCAAATCCTTAATTTGTCTCTTCTTCCTCTTCGTCATTTACTTCTTCTTGTTCTACTTCTTCTTCATGTTCTTCTTTTCTTCTTCTTCCTTTTGTTCTTCTTCTTCTCATCTTTTTCTTCTACTTCTTCCTTTTCTTCCTCATTTTCCGCATCTTCTTTTTCTTCTTCTACTTATTCCTCATTTTCCACATCTTCTGTTTCTGCTTCTTCATGGGCTTTGGCCCTTTTGTGAGTTACTTCTGTGAACTCACCATTCCTTTTCATTTTTTCTAAGACTGTTTTAAGAAACGCTAGTTCTTTTTCGTTCATGGCCTGCTAAGAAGATCAGCAAGTACGTTAGTAAAACCAGGAATGTATTTAACAGTATAATTAAATATTTCTAGATAAAGGGCAAGACGTATGCGTCTCAAGTTCTCTTCTGGATTATGTATCGTCTTTTTTTGTAAAAATTGTGTTACTGATTTATTGTCAGTTTCTATCGTGAATTCTCTATGAAGAAGATATATTTTTAGACTTTTAAGGGCTAGTTTGATAGCTAGTAATTCTTTCTCATACGTGGAGTATTTGCTTTGGGTTTTTGTAAATTTTCCTGAAGCATATGCTATTATGTCTTGAGTATTTATTACTAATACTCCAGACCAAAATAAATCTGAAGCATCTGTTTGTAAGATGATATGTTCTTCTTTTGTTGGAAAATGAAGAATTTGTTTTTTTATAACAAATTCTTTGATTTGTTTAATTTCCTTTTGTTCTTTAGAACTTAAGGAAATAGGTATTTATCTGTATTCCATCTTCGTGGTTGTTCTCCATTTCGTTTTTTGTACTTAGCCTGTTCAAGGGTTAATTTGTTTTGTAAGGCTTTGATTTTTGTTGATAGATTAGGAATAAACTTTCGACCATAATTCAGAAGTCCTAAAAAACTTTGTAGTTATTTTAAACTAGTAAAGTTTTCAGGAAAGTCCTTGATTTTTTTATATATATGGTCTTGTAATTGTATTTGACCATTTGTAATTTGTTTTCCAAGAAAATCGATTTCTGTTCTAAATAATTCTATTTTCTTTGGACTTAAGATAATGTCATGATTTAGCATTAGTTTAATGACATGTAATAGATGATCTTTATGTTCTTCTTCAGTGGAAGAAAAGACAAGAATATCATCTATATACGGTACTACATATGGTAGATGTCCAAAAATAGAATTAATCCATTTTTGGAATATCTGAGGTGCATTTTTTAATCCAAATGGCATAACTAGCCATTCGTAATGTCCTTGAGGACAACTAAAAGCTGTTAGCTCTATTGATAATTGGTTTGCAAGTTTGATCTACCAAAAACCAGATTTGGCGTCAAATTTTCTATAATATTTTGCACCTTGAATTTGTTTAATTAGGTGCACAGTAGTTGGGATAAAATATCCATCAAATTTTGTACATGAATTTAGCTTGCGATAGTTGATAACCATGCGAGCTTTTCCTCTTTTTATTTCGGCATGGTTTCTTGCGATAAAAGCAGGAGAAGAGTGAGGGCTATGACTCTTTTGTATTAATTTTAAATTTAATAGTTCTTCTATTTGATTGTTAAATTCTTGTTTATCTAAGGGTGTTACAATTATACTATTAACACGTATATTTGTATTTTTGTATTGTTCTAAGAGTTCAATAGAACAATAACGAGGAGATTTATGAAACCATTTAAGTGGATCAGCGGAATATAATGGTTCTAATAGCTTATGGACAGTTTCTTCAAATGTGTTTGAAGTAGGAATATTATATGTGTTGACAGGATGAGAAATAGAATTTGTGTCAACTAGTGTAGTTTTTTGTGAAGATTCACCACGTTGTACTGTAGGAGTGTAATAAGGGGCAATATGGGCAGGAAAATGAATTCGAGGAATGGTATGGCCATCAAAAGTAAAGAAGTGGGTATTGAAAGGAGAAAAATGACGAAGGTTATCTAAGCCGATTAGGCAATCAGTATTAAATTCTAACGGAAGTAAGGAAAAGTTAAATTTGTAAGTGTTAAGATTATTATGAAGATCTGGTATAGAAATAGCAAGGTTAGCAACCTTATGGGTAACAGGGACTTGTCGTCCCATAAAATCAATAAGAGATGTTTTGTTATCTAAAGGTAACCAAAATTGTTTGGGGATAAATACTTGCTGAATTAAACTTGCTTCAGCACCAGTATCAATTAAAGCATGAATAGTAACATCTTCGAATTTAGGAAGATGAATAGTTATGGGAAGATAAATATGTAATTGGGCTTTGTTCTTTAAATCCATTAAGGAGGAGGAATAGATTTTTTACTTTCGTGAAGGCGTAGCGTACGGCCTTTTACAGGATCTAGTAGTGGAATATGAATACTAGATCGAGGTGATTCAGATGATTCACCTTCTTCATAATGTCTTGGAAGGTTAATAGAAGAAGTTGTTCTATTAATAGGATTTTTGATGACTGTTGATATTGTATTACCAGAGGCAATGAATATTCAATAGGGATTTGAACCTTAGGTTTTAAGGTTTTAACAAAAAGTTGTATATCAATATCTAATTTTAGATGTCTAATATCTACAACTTTTGGTTGTATTGTTTTTCCAATACCAACATTGAAGAGTTTTACAAAATTATTTGAGGTTATAGATCTAAAGGTTGAAGTGTCATTTAGCGCCATTCAGTGTTCCCATTGAATCCCTAGGATTTTTCATCCAGGTAATAGTTGTATACCTTTAAGGCGTATAGATAATGTACAAGTTTTTTTGACATTTTGGTCTTCAAGACTTATACAAAAATCAGGATGAATATTGATTCCAAATAATCTATTAGCAAGATTGGATTTAGCGCCTCCAATAATGCTACTTAGAGGATTGTTAATGATTCGTTCGTCCATACAAACGATCATGATAGGAGTATCGATTCCGCTTCGGAATAGAGCAGTGATTTTTAATTGTATCATACCTATGTGTAGGTATTTTATTTTCGGATATTTGCTTTTTAATTTACCTATTTTGTTTTTATTAAGTAGACTGATAGATGTTAAATCATCGTCTCCTTTTAATTCTATATTTCCTTGCATTCGCTCGAAAATATAAGTATGTTTATTTAAAAATCGAGATTTAAAAGATGGAGCTTTATAAATTTCATTTTTTTCTCCATGAGGTATAGCCTCTTTTAATTTTTCTAGGTCTTCATCAGTTATCTCGAATTGTTCTCCTATACTATCATGTAATTCTGAAGTGTTAACTTCTTCAGAGGTAATTATATTCATATTAATTCTGAATTCCCGATATTTTTTAGAATTTTCAGGATCATCTATTGCTGTTTCGGATGTTATTATTGGAAAGTCCTCATATTTATGAATGACTAATGTTCCAATTGCATCGTTTGGTCGGATGAGATAATCCCAATCTTCCAAACTAGTATTTTTCATTAAAATTGTTGGAGCTTGATAAGTCATGGGTTCTATGATCCCATGAGTTATAAAAATATTTTCTTTTGGATGATGTGGAATATTATGTATTATTCCATAATAGCCAAAAGGTATTAAAATGATTAGATCTAACGTTATTTCTGTGGTTCTATAACGTTTTAACCTAAGCATCTTGCCCATATAAATTGTATATCCTGGTGAGGATATTCTTTCCTTTTTAGGGAGTTTTAGAGATGGTAATAAAGGTATAACCTTTATTTGAGTTAATGTTTTATTTATAGTTATCATATTAATTTTGAGTTTTTCAAACTCGTTTTTTTGTTTTTCTGAAGATTGTTCAGAGTTTGATTCTATGGAATCGGATTCAGACATTGTTGAGTTTGAACAGGTTGTAATTTCATAAACAGAATTGTCTTCTGATATTTCATCTACTGTTCTAATATTGATGGAATATTCTTCTAAGTTTGAGATAAAGACTTTTTTAATGTTTATTGGACATTCATTTGCATAATGACCTTCTTTGTTGCATTTAAAACATCTACAATGTTTTTTTCCTTTCCTTTTACTATATTTTTTAACAAATTTCTTTTTTCGGAATTTTTTATTTAATTTAAATTCAGGTGTCCATTTTCGTTTAGTAATTTTATATCTGTGTTTTTTTTTTGTTTAAAAAAAGGTCTCGACTGTATTCTCCAATCATAAACTGGTGGACATCCATAGACATAATTTAAGTCTTCGGAAAATTTTGAACAACAGTTGTAGCCCATTCTTGAAGATTTTAAATTTCTACTCATTTCCTTTTGGGCTGATGTATTTTCACAAGTTTTTTCCATAGCTTCTGCACATGCTCTTCTGAGCATACCAGTGTTATGGGGTCTCATAGTTCCTTGTGAGGTGAGTAATTCTCTATATTTATCAAAAATGATGTTATTCCAAGGAAATGGAATTTTGGAAAAGAAACCTTGTATCCAAAATTCTTGTTGTGGAGTTTTGTCTAAATGATAAATGTATCCTATATACGTGGCTACAAATTCATCTAACATACATATATCGCATAACCTCATTTTATGAAGTTTTTCTTCATAATTTTGATTTTCATTCCATTTTGTTCCAACAAAATCAGCTACCAGTAATGATACCAATAATTCTATTGCTAGTTGCTTAGTAGGTTGTTGTAAAATAGTTTGACATTCTTGATTGTTATTTTTTTCAAAATTCGTTAGCCATGATAAAGCATTGCCTTCCCAATAGGATGTTGCGAATTGTATGTATTCTGCAACAGTCATAGTGGGAGGAAGCATAAATATGGTTCCTTTGATTTTTTGTGCCCATTCGACACAATAGTCTTTTATTTTTTTATATGGAATATGATCGATGTTTAATGTTAAACCCATGTAGAGGAATCTCTTCTTTCTTCTAAATATCTGTTTTTATTTTTATGATAGGTACGCCTATCGGAGTGTTTACCATAATTACTCATATTTGCATAAGATGGAGTTGCATGACTCCGTTCTATGTTGTTGCCTTGGGATTCCTCCATATGGACTTCTGGTCCAGGCGAGGGTATATGAGTTGTTGGAGGTGGAGGTGGAGTTTCATGAGGAGGTGTTTGAGGTATATAACCAGGAGGTCTTGGTAGATAAAGTGTACTACTTTCTCCTCTTTCCATGTTAATTTTATAATTAATTTGAGATTTATAAAAGTCGATTAATTTTTTATTTTGTTCATAATATAAATAAAGATTCTCACTAGAAGTTTCTCCAGTTAATTCTTGTTTTTGAAGTTCTAAGAACTTAGAATAAACTGATTTATCTAGTTGTTGTAAATCCATAATCTTGTCAGAAGATTTAAGTTTAACCATTAATGTTTGGTTAATTTTGTTCCAAGGTAATGGAACTTAGATGTAGTAGGTATACCAATAT
The DNA here is from genome assembly GCA_023846275.1 of Vanilla planifolia. NCBI lineage: Eukaryota > Viridiplantae > Streptophyta > Magnoliopsida > Asparagales > Orchidaceae > Vanilla > Vanilla planifolia. The sequence goes on along the minus strand of JAIUJO010000693.1, from coordinate 44,911 downwards.
TAGTTGTTTTATTAACTTCTTCAAGTTTTTGAATTTTATCTTTAATTTCTTTCAATTGATCTACGATAAAATTCAGGATACCTGCTATGACAGGATCTGGTCCTACTGTGGTAGGTAGATGGATTATGTGTTCATAATCATGTGTCTTAGATACTTGGCAATTATAAGTATCATTAGGGACTAAGATTTCTTTCATTTTTTAAAGTCTTTGTGTTCTAATAATTTCTAAGTTTGTATGATGGATTTTGTTTCTTGCAGTACTTTTTTCTAGTTTGTTTTTGTATTTTCTATTTTGACCGATTATTTTACGGCGACATCTACCCTTCCATAACCATAAGGTTCCCGTGGCTTTCTGGGGGAAGTTAGGGATTCTTACAAAGACCACAATCCCTAGTAGATTGTTACATAAAATAAGAGCACAGCTATGGTTCGTTTCCTACATCATAGCATAAAGAAAATACAAGACTACAGCCAAAAGTATAGCAATAAAACTAACCCATTGTACAAACAAGAGATTATTAAAACACAAAGGGAAATGTTTAGTTATTCATTCTGAATAATAACATAAAACATAATAATAAGACTTACAGTCTTGGAGCACTTCTGGCTCTGATACCAAATAGCGATAGCACACCAAACTTTTATACAACACAAGAACTTAGACAAGAACTTAGAGAGAGCACACCAAACTTAAACTCGAAAACAAAGAGAGTGGTTTTTTTCGATATCCTTCAGGTAGAGAGAAGCCTCTTATTTATAGAAAGATTACTTCAGAAAGAAGTTTTTATTGCTTTTGCGTAGTGTGCTTTTCTTGAGTGCGTCTGCGCCTTTCTTTGTTGAGTGCGCCTTCGCTTTTGCTGAGTGTGCCTTTCTTTTGCTGAGTGCGCCTTTCTTTTGTTGAGTGCACCTTTCTTTTGTTGAGTGCGTTGGCCCACCATGCTTTTAGTTTGCCAGGGTGAGATTTTCCATTGTATCTTCGTCTAAAGTGTTTTCTGGTTCTGACATGTTTTCATTTTTTAAAAAATATTTTTTCTTTTCTTCAAGTCCTATTTTCCTTAATTTAATAGACTAAAGAAATCTTTTTATTTTTCTTTCTCTCTGGTCTAAATCTTCTTGCTCTACTGTGAGAGTGTCAATTAAAAATATTGTCTTACCAGAAATGACCGTTTTAGCCAAATATTTTGTCCCAAAATCCAGCTTTTGAAAGAAATCTTGGGCAGCTTGTTTTCTGACTATTTCTTCATTAAAAAGATTTAGTTGGAAGGGTTCTAATCTTGGAGTTTGTGCCTCCGATTCTCTGACTAACATCCATAACTGTATTGCAGAGTATAGATTAATATACTCCCTTTCCTCCCAAATTGTCCAAATCTTAAAGACGAATGTTGTTGAGAACTTTGTTGTATAAGAGGTTAAAATATTGGAACATAGATCAGGAATATAATCTATGTAGTCTTCTGGATGTTTCGTGTTGATATAAATGTCATGTACAATTCCTTTTCGAAGATGCTGGTTATATTTCGGTATTTCATCATAGACAAGAACTTAGATAAGAACTTAGAGAGAGCACACCAAACTTAAACTCGAAAACAAAGAGAGTGGTTTTTTCCGATATCCTTCAGGTAGAGAGAAGCCTCTTATTTATAGGAAGATTACTTCAGAAAGAAGTTTTTATTGCTTTTGTGTAGTGCGCTTTTCTTGAGTGTGTCTGCGCCTTTCTTTGTTGAGTGTGCCTTTGCTTTTGCTGAGTGCTCCTTTCTTTTGCTGAGTGCACCTTTCTTTTGTTGAGTGCGTTGGCCCACCATGCTTTTAGTCTGCCAGGGTGAGATTTTCCATAGTATCTTCGTCTAAAGTGTCTTCTGGTTCTGACATGTTTTCATTTTTGAAAAAATATTTTTTCTTTTCTTCAAGCCCTATTTTCCTTAATTTAATAGAATGAAGAAATCTTTTCATTTTTCTTTCTCTCTGGTCTAAATCTTCTTGCTCTACTGCCAGAGTGTCAATTAAAAATAGTCTTACCAGAAATGACCTTTTTAGCCAAATATTTTGTCCCGAAATCCAGCTTTTGAAAGAAATCTTGGGCAGCTTGTTTTCTGACTATTTCTTCATTAAAAAGATTTAGTTGGAAGGGTTCTAATCTTGGAGTTTTTGTCTCCGATTCTCTGACTAACATCCATAACTGTATTGCAGAGTATAGATTAATATACTCCCTTTCCTCCCAAATTGTCCAAATCTTAAAGACGAATGTTTTTGAGAACTTTGTTGTATAAGAGGTTAAAATATTGGAAAATAGATCAGGAAATGTTTTTGAGAACTTTGTTGTATAAGAGGTTAAAATATTGGAAAATAGATCAGGAATATAATCTATGTAGTCTTCTGGATGTTTCATGTTGATATAAATCTCATGTACAATTCCTTTTCGAAGATGCTGCTTATATTTTTGTATTTCGTCATAGCAAGCAATGATTCTGGGTCATTCTGAAGTTAGATAAAGTACTTCCTCATTGAGAAATAAATTGACAATATTTGTTTCTTTCAGCTATTTGAAAAATTGGAGTAGCTTTTCTTCATCCAAAATGTTAGTTTGATATAGTTGTAGCATTTCTTGTACAGTGATCTCTGCTTCGAGTTTTCTTGTATCTTCATTTTTTAGAGATAGCAATTGTACTAATCCAAGGACATCTTTAATTTTGAATTGTATCAAATCAGATGTTTGTATAGTAGAAAAGACATCTACCAAAGCTTCTGTGTTGAAGAGTTGTTGTTCTAGGGTTTGTAGTGCGCTAGACTGCGTAACTGTTGATCGAGATAAAAGAACTTCCATTTGCCTTTTGATGTTGTCTTCTTTTGTTTTTTGTTCTAAGATCATCTGCTTGTTGAGTAGATAATCCTTTTCTAGCTGTGTTAGCCAGTAATTTGCGGCTCTCCAGTCACTTGTTTGGATAGTACGGAAACATCCATTTAATTTGCTGAACATTTCTGGGTCTGATTGTTGAAGAGGTTTATTATACCAATCTTTAGCTATGGAGGCAGCAAAAGTTTTTCCCTTTTCTACTATTCCACTCTGAGTTTTTTTGTTAATAAGGGTCATTTGGGTTTTTGTGATTGCAGCCTGGTGGGCTTTTGAAGATTCTACTATAGCCGATTGGGCTGATTCCATACAAGCCTGTTGGGCTTTAGATGTTTCTGCTTCTTCATGGGCATTGGCCATTTTGTGAGTTACTTCTGTGAACTCACCAGTCCTTTTCATTTTTTCTAAGACTGTTTTAAGAAACGCTAGTTCTTCTTCGTTCATGGCCTGCTAAGAAGATCAGCAAGTACGTTAGTAAAACCAGGAATGTATTTAACAGTGTAATTAAATATTTCTAGATAAAGGGCAAGACGTATGCGTCTTAAGTTCTCTTCTAGATTATGTATCGTCTTTTTTTGTAAAAATTGTGCTACTGATTTATTGTCAGTTTCTATTGTGAATTCTCTATGAAGAAGATATATTTTTAGACTTTTAAGGGCTAGTTTGATAGCTAGTAATTCTTTGTCATACGTGGAGTATTTACTTTGGGTTTTTGTAAATTTTCCTGAAGCATATGCTATTATGTCTTGGGTATTAGTTACTAATACTCCAGACCAAAATAAATCTGAAGCATCTGTTTGTAAGATGATATGTTCTTCTTCTGTTGGAAAATGAAGAATTTGTTTTTTTGTAACAAATTCTTTGATTTGTTTAATTTCCTTTTGTTCTTCAGATCTTAAGAAAATAGGTATTTTATCTGTATTCCATCTTCGTGGTTGTTCTCTATTTCGTTTTTTGTACTTAGCCTGTTCAAGGGCTAATTTGTTTTGTAAGGCTTTGATTTTTGTTGATAGATTAGGAATAAACTTTCGACCATAATTCAGAAGTCCTAAAAAACTTTGTAGTTGTTTTAAAATAGTAAAGTTTTCAGAAAAGTCCTTGACTTTTGTATATATATGGTCTTGTAATTGTATTTGACCATTTGTAATTTGTTTTTCAAGAAAATCAATTTCTGTTCTAAATAATTCTATTTTCTTTGGACTTAAGATAATGCCATGATTTAGCATTAGTTTAATGACATGTAATAGATGATCTTTATGTTCTTCTTCAGTGGAAGAAAAGACAAGAATATCATCTATATATGCTACTACATATGGTAGATGTCCAAAAATAGAATTAATCCATTTTTTGAATATCTGAGATGCATTTTTTAATCCAAATGGCATAACTAGCCATTCGTAATGTCCTTGAGGACAACTAAAAGCTGTTAGCTCTATTGATAATTGGTTTGCAAGTTTGATCTACCAAAAACCAGATTTGGTGTCAAATTTGCTATAATATTTTGCTCCTTGAATTTGTTTAATTAGGTGCTCAGCAGTTGGGATAAAATATCCATCAAATTTTGTACATGAATTTAGCTTGCGATAGTTGATAACCATGCGAGCTTTTCCTCTTTTTATTTCGGCATGGTTTCTTACGATAAAAGCAGGAGAGGAGCGAGGGCTATGACTCTTTTGTATTAATTTTAAAGTTAATAGTTCTTGTATTTGATTGTTAAATTCTTGTTTATCTAAGGGTGTTACCATTATACTATTAACACGTATATTTGTATTTTTGTATTGTTCTAAGAGTTCAATAGAATAATAACGAGGAGATTTATGAAACAATTTAAGTGGATCAGCGGAATATAATGGTTCTAATAACTTATGGACAGTTTCTTCAAATGTGTTTGAAGTAGGAATATTATATGTGTAGACAGGATGAGAAATAGAATGTGTCAACTAGTGTAGTTTTTTGTGAAGATTCACCACGCTGTGCTGTAGGAGTATAATAAGGGGCAATATGGGCAGGAAAATGAATTCGAGGAACGGTATGGCCATCAAAAGTAAAGAAGTGGGTATTGAAAGGAGAAAAATGACGAAGGTTATCTAAGCCGATTAGGCAATCAGTATTAAATTCTAACGGAAGTAAGGCAAAGTTAAATTTGTAAGTGTTAAGATTATTATGAAGATCTGGTATAGAAATAGCAAGGTTAGCCACCTTATGGGTAACAGGGACTTGTCGTCCCATAAAATCAATAAGAGATGTTTTGTTATCTAATGGTAACCAAAATTGTTTGGGGATAAATACTTGCTGAATTAAACTTGCTTCAGTACTAGTATCAATTAAAGCATGAATAGTAACATCTTCAAATTTAGGAAGATGAATAGTTATGGGAAGATAAATATGTAATTGGGCTTTCTTCTTTAAATCCATTAAGGAGGAGGAATAGATTTTTTACTTTCGAGAAGGCGTAGCATACGGCTTTCTACAGGATCTAGTAGTGGAATATGAATACTAGATCGGGGTGATTTAGATCATTCCCCTTCTTCATAATGTCTTGGAAGGTTAATGTTTTTATTTTTATTAAGTTCTTGCTCCTCTTTCTCTCCTTCTTCCTCTTCATCTTCCTCTTGCACTTCTCCTTCTTCCCTTTCTTCTTGTTCTTCTTCTGCTACTTCAACTTCTTCCTTTTCTTCTTCTTCGTGTTCTTCTTCCTCTTCTTCTTCAACTGCGTCTTATTCTTATTCTTTTTCTTCTTCTTCATCATCTTCTCCGTCTTCTTCCTCCTCCTCATCCTCCTCCTACTCTTCTTCTTCTTCTTCTTCTCCTTCCCCTTTATCTTCGTCTTCTTCATCTTTTTCTTCAAATTCTTCTTCTTCTTCTTCTTCTTCTTCTTCTTCCTCTTCTACAACTTCTTCCTCTTCATGTTCTTCTTCTTCTTCTTCTTCTTCTCCTCGTCCTCCTTCTTCTTCTTTTTTTTCTTTTTTTTCTTCTTCCTGTTCTTTTTATTTTGGTACTTCTTCTTTTTCCTACTCTAGCTCCTTTTTGTCCTCTACTTCTTCTTCTTCTTCTTCATCTCATGTTTGCTCTTCTTCTTCATCTTTTTTTCTTCTTCTTCTTATTCTTATTCTTCTTGTTCTTCTTCTTCTTTCAGTTCTTCTTCCTCTCTCCTTCTTCTTCGTCCTCTTGTTCTTTCTCTTCCACATCTTCTTCTTCTTCTTCCTTATCTTCTTCTTCTTCTTCATCCTCTTCCACTTCTTCTTCTACTACTACAACTACTACAATTGCTTCTTCTTTCAGTTATTCTACCTTTTCTTCTTCAATTCAATTTCTTTTTTTCTTCTTCTTCTTCTTCTTCTTCTTCTCCTTCTTATACTTCTTCTTATTCTTCTTCTTCTTCTTCTTCTTCCTCTTATCTTCTTCTACTTTTGATTCTTCTTCTTCCTCCTCTTCTTCATCTTGTTCTTTTTCTTCTATTTTTTATTCTTTTACTTTCTCTACTTATACTTCTTCTTCCTCTTCTTCTTCTTCTTCTTCTTCCTCTTTTTCTTCTTCTTCTTTTTCTTCTTCTTACTCTTCTTCTTCTTCTTCTTCTTCTTCTTCTTCTTCTTCTTTTACATCTACTTTTCACCTACTTCGTCACCTACTTCTCCTTCTTCAACTTCTTCTTCTTCTTCTTCATCTTCATCTTATCCTACTTCTTTTTCTTCTAGTACTTCTACTTCTTTTTCTTCTTCTTCTTCTTCTTCTTCATCTTCCACTTCTTCTTGTGCTTGTTCTTCTTGTTCTTCTCCTTCTTCTTCGTCTTTTTCCTCTACTTCTTCTAGATCTTCTTTATCTTCTTTTTTCCCTTCTCTTTCTGCTTCTTCTTCTTCTTCTTCCTCTACTTCTTCTCCTTCTACTTCTTGCTCGTTGTCTTCTTCTTCTTCTTCTTCTTCTTCCTCTTCTACTTCAACTTCGTCTTCTACTTCTTCTCCGTCTTCAAATTACTCTTCTTCTGCTTCTTCTACTTGCTCTTCTCCTTCTTCTTACTCATCCACTTCTACTTCTTCTTCTTCTTTACTTCTTCTTCTTCTTCTTCTTCTTCCTCTTCCTCCACTTTTTCTTATTGTTCTTCTTCCTCCTCCTCTTCTTCTTCTTCTTCTTTGTCATCCACCTCTCCTTTTTCAATTCTTCTTCTTCCTCTTCTTCTTCTTCCACTACTTCTTCTTCTTCTTCTTCAACTTCTTATTCTTCTTCTTCTTCTTCTTCTTCCTTTTGTTCTTCCGCTTCTTTTACTTGTTTTTCTTCTTCTTCTACTTCTACTTCTTCTTCTTCTTCCTCTTTTTCTTCTCCTTCTTCTTCTTCATCATCTTCTTCTTCTACTTCTACTTCTAGTTCTTCTTCTTCTTCTACTGCTTTTCTATATTTTCTTCTTCTTTTTCTTGTTTTTCTATTTTATCGTCCCCTTCCTCCTCTTCCTGTTCTTCTTCTTCATGTTCTTTTTCTTCTTCTTCTTCTTATTTTTTTCTTCTTCTTATTCTTCTTTTTCCTCTTCTTCTTCAACTTCTACTTTTATTACCTCTTCTCCTTCAAATTCCTCTTCTTCATCTTCTTCATGTTCTTCTTCTACTTGTCTTCCTCTTCTCATTCTTCTTCTTCTTCTTCCACTTCTACTTCTTCTCCTTCTCCATCTTCTTTATCTTTTGCTTGTTCTTCTTTTTCTTCTTCCTCTTCTTCTGCTTCCTCTTCTTCTTCCCCTTCCTCCTCTTCTTCTCGTCTTATTCTTCTCCCTCTACTTCTTCCACTTCTTCTTCTTCTTTTTCTTCTTCTTCTTCATATTTCTCTTCTTCTTCTTCTTCTTCTTCTTCTTCTTCATATTTCTCTTCCTCTTCTTCTTCTTCCTCATTTTCGTCTTCTTTTTCTTCGTGTTTTTCCTCATCTTCCTCGTCTTCTTCATCTTTTTCTTCTTCCCATTTTTTCTTCTTCTACTACTTTTTTATACTCTATTTTTTCTTCTTCTTCTTCTTCTTCTTCTTTTCCTTCCCCTGCTTCCTTTTCTTCTTCTTCTTCTTCTTCTTCTTCTTCTTTCCTTTCCTTTTCTTCTTCTTCTTCTTCTTCTTCTACTTCTTTTACTTCTACTTCTTCCTCTTGATCCACATCTTCCTCTCCTTCTTCTCCTTCTTCAACTACTTCTTTCGCTTCTTCTTCTTTTTCTTCTTCTTCTTCTTTTTCTTCCTCTTTTCCTTCTTCCACTTCTTTAAGTTATTCTACTTTCTCTTTTTTGGCTTCTTCTTCTTCTTCTTCTTGCACTTCTTCTTCTTCTTCTTCCTCATCTTTTTCTTCCTCTTCTTCTTCTTCCTCGTCTTTTTCTTCCTCTTCTTCTTCTTTATCTTCTTGTACTTTCTCTTTTTTTTAATTTTCTTCTTCTTCTTCTTCTTCAACATCTACTTCTTCTTCTACTTGTTCTTCTACTTCTTCTTCAACTTCTACTGCTTCTTCATCCTCTACTTCTACTTCAACTTCTTCCTCTTGTCCTTCTTCTTATTCCTCTACTACTTCTACTTCTTCTTCTACTACTATTACTACTTCTTTATCTTCTTCTCCTTCTTCATACTCTTCTTCTCCTTCATGTTCTTCTCCTTCCTCTTTGTCTTCTTCTTATTCTTCTTCATCTTCATCTTCTTCTTCTTCTTTTTCATGTTCCTATTCTTCTTCTACTACTTCTTCAACTTCATCTTTTCTTCTTCCCCTTCTTGTTCTTCCTCTTCTTCTTCCTCCTCTTCTTCCTATTCCTTCTCTTCTTCTTCTTTTTCTTCTTCTTCTTCTTCCTCTTCTTCCTCAACTTCTTCTTTTCTTTATTCTCTTCTTCCTCATCGCCTTCACCCTCTTCTTTTTCTTCCCTTTTCACTTCTTCTTTTCTTCTTCTTCTTTCTCTTCTTCTTCTTCTTTTTAAACTTATTCTTCTTCTTCTTCCTCTTCTTTTTCTTCTTATTCTTCTTCTTCTTCTTCTTCATCCCCTCCATCTTCTTCTTCTTCTTCTTCTTTTCCTTCTTCTTCTTCTTTTTCTTCTTCTTCCTCGTCTTGTTCATCATGTTCCTCTTCTACTACTTCCTCTTCTTCTTCTTCCTCTTCTTCTTCTTCTTGCTCTTCTTCTTCTTGCCCTTCTTCTTCTAGTTCTTCTTACTCATCTTCTTCATGTTCTTCCTCCTCTTGTTCCTCATCTTCCTCTTCTTCTTCATCTTCTTCATCTTCCTCTTCAACTTCTTCTTCCTCTTCCTCTTCTTCTTCTTCGTCTTCTTCTTCTTCTTTGACTTCTTCTTCTTCACTTTCTTCTTCTTCTTCTTCTTTGTCTTCAACTTCTTCTCTTCTTCCTCTTCTTCTTCTTCTTCTTCTTCTTTGTCCATTTCTTCTTCTTCTCCTTCTTCTGCTTGTTCTTCTTCCTCTTCTTCTTTTTATTCTTTTTCTTCTTCTTCATCATCTTCTACTTCTTCTTCTTCTTTTTCTTCCTCTTCTTCCTCTTCCTTTTCTCCTCTAGTTCCTCTTCTTTCTCTTATTTCTACTTTCTCTTCTCTTTCTTCTTCTTCCTCTTATTCTTCTTGCTCTTCTTCTTCTTATTATTGTTGTTCTTCTTCTTCTTCTTCTTTCTCTTCTTCTTCTTCATCTTCTTTTTATTCCTCATCTTTTTCATGTTCTTCTTCCACTTATTCCTAATCTTCCTCTACTTCTTCATCTTCCTCTTCTTCTTCTTCTTCCTAATTTTTCTCTTCTTTTTCTTCTTCCTCTTCTCCATCTTCCTCTTCTTCTTCTTCTCCTCCTTCTCTTACTTCTTCCTCATCTTCTTGTTCTTCTTATTCTTCTTCTCCCTCTTATTATTATTATTATTATTATTATTGTTATTATTCATCCTCCTCTTCTTCTTCTTCTTCACCTGCTTCTTCCACTTCTTCTTTTTCTTCTAATTCTTCATCTTCTTTTTCTTTTTCTTCACCATCTTCTTTTTCTACTTCTTCTTCTTCAACTTCTTCACCTTCTTCTTCTGCTTCTTCTTCTTTTTCACATTCTTCTTCTTCTTCTTATTTTTCTTCCACATCCTTTTCGGCTTCCTCTTCCTATTCCACATCCTCTTCCTCTTCTTATGCCACTTCGTCATCTTCTTCTTCTTCTTCCTTCGTTCTTCTTCTAACTCACTTCTTCCATCGTTCTTCATATTTTTTCCTTCTTCCTTCTTCCTTCTTTCCTCTTCTTTCTTCTTGCTTCCATCTACTTCACACTTTCCTTCTTTCTTTTTTTTTCTTCTTCTTCTTCTTCTTCCTCATCTTCTTCTTCTTCTTCTTCTCTGTCTTCCCAAACTTCTTCTTTTTTTTCTTCTTCCCCTTCTTCTCCTTCTCTTTGTTCTTCTTCCTCCTCTTATTCTTATTATTCTTATTCTTCTTTTTCTACTTCTTCATCTTCAACATCTTCTTCTTCTTCTCTTCTTCTTCTACCTTATCTTCTTCTTCTTCTTCTTCTCCTTCATCTTTTATTTTGTTCTTCTTCTTCTTCTTTTGCTCCTACTTCTTGTTCTTCTTCTTCTTCCACCTCATCCTCTTCTTTTCTTCTTCTACTACTACTATTACTACTGCTTCTTCTTCTTCCTCATCTACTTCTTCTTATTATTCTCCTTCTTCTTCTTCTTCTTCTCGTTCTTGTACTTCTTCTTCTCCTTCTTATTTTTCTTCCTCTTATTCTTCTTTCCTTTTTTCTTTCTCCTCTAGTTCCTCTTCTTTCTATTCTTCTACCTTCCATACTATTTCTTTTCCTTCTCCTTCTTCTTCTTGCTCTTCTTCTTCTTTTTCTTCTTCTTCTCCTTCTTGTTCTTCTTCTTCTTCTTCTTCTTCTTTTTCTTCTTCTTCCTCTTTTTCTTCTTTTTCCTCTTCATCTTCTTCATCCTCATCTCCCTCATCGTCTTCTTCCACTTATTCTTCCACTTCCTCCTCTTCATCGTCTTCTTCCACTTATTCTTCTCCCCCTTCTTCTTCTTCTTCATCTTCTACATGTTCTTCTTCTTCTTCCTTTTCCTCGTCTTCCACATCTTATTCTTCTTCTTCTTCCCACTACTACTTCTTCCTCTTCTTCTTCTTCTTTCTATACTTCTTCTTCTTCTTCTTCTTCTTCTTCTCCTTCTACTTTTTCTTCCCCTTGTACTTCTTCTTCGTCCTCTCCATCTTCAGCTTCAACTTCTTTTCCTTTTTCTTCTTTATCATCTTCTTCTTCCTCTTATTCATTCTTTTCTTCTTCTTTCTCTTCCTCTACTTCTTCTTTTTCCTCTTCCCCTTCTCTTCTTCTACTTCGCTTCCCCTTCAACTTCCTCTTCTTCTTCGTCTTATTCTTCTTCTTCTTCATCTTCCACTTTTTCTTCCTCTTTTTCTTCTTCTTCTTCTTCCACTTCTTCTTCTTCTTCTTCTTCTTCTTCTTCCTCTTCTTCTTCTCCTTCTTCCTCATCTACGTGTTCTACCTTTTCTTCATCTTCCTCTTCTTCCTTTTATTCGTCGTCTTCCTCTTCTTCTTCTTCTTCTTCTTTTCTTCCTATTTTTCCTCTTCTCCTTCTTCTTCTTCTTCTTCTTGGACATTTTCTTCTTTTTCTTCTTCTTCTTGTTCATGTTCTTGTTTTTCTTCTTCTTGTTCTTCTTCATCTTCCCGCTTCTTCTTTTTCTTCTTGTTCTTACAAATCTTCTTCTTGTTATACTTCTTCCACTTCTTTTTATACTTTTTCTTCTTTTACTTATTCCTCTCATTCCACATCTTTCTCATCTTCATCTTCCTCTCCCACTTCTTCTTTGCCTTCTTCTTCTTCTTTTTGTTGATCTTCCACTTCTTCCTCATCTTCCTCTGCTTCTTCTTCTCTTTCTTCTTCCTCTTCTTCTTCTTCTTGCTCCTCTTCTTCTTCTTACTTTTCTTCTTCTTCTTGTTTTGGCTCTTCTTTTTCCTCTTCTTCTCCTTCCTCTCCTTCTTCTTCCTCTTCTTCTTCTTCTTATTCTTATTCTTATACTTCCTTTTGTTCTTCTTCTTCTTCTTCCGTCCCCTCCTCCTCCTCCTCTTCTTCTCCATCATCTTCTTCTTCTTTTTTTCTTCTTTTCCTTTTCCATCTTCTTCTTTTTCTTTTTTTTCTCAACCTCTTCTTCTTCTTCTTCTTTTTCTTCTTCTTCTTCTTCTTTTTCTTCTCCTTCTTCTTCTACTACAACTTCTCTCTTCATCTTCTTCTTCTTCCCCTTTTATTTTTTTTTTCTTTCTTTCTTTCTTCTTCTTCCTCTTCTTCTAAATCTACTTTTACTTCTTCTTCTTCTTCTCCTCCTTCTCCTTCTTCTTCTTCTTCTTCTTCTTTTTGTTCTTTTGCATCTTTTTCTTTTACTTCTTCTTCTTAATCTACTTCTTCTTTGCCTTCTATTTATTCTCATTCTTCTTCCTCCTCTTTTTCTTCTTTTTCTTCTTCTTCTTCTTGTTTTTCTTCTTTTTGTACTTCTTGTTTTTCCTACTCTACCTCCTCTTTATCTACTTCTTTTTCATCATCTTCTTCTTCCACTTCCTTTCACTCTTATTCTTCTTCTTCTTTTTCTTCTTCTTCTTCTTCTTCTTCTTATTTTTCTTCTTCTTCTTCCTCCTCTACTTCTTCCTTTTCATCCTCCACTTCTTCTTCCTCTTCTTCTTCCTCTACTTGCTGTTCCTCTTCTTCTTCTTCTTCTTCCTCTAGTTCTTCTTCATCATCCTATTCTACTTCTTCATCCTCTTATTCTTCTCCTTCCTCCTCAACTTCGTCTTTTTCTTCTTACTCTTCTTCCTCATCTTCCTCATCTTCCTCTTCTTTTTGTTCTTCTTCTTCTTCCTCCACTTCATATTCTTCTTCTTCTTCTTCTTCTTCCTCCCTTTCTTCTTCTTCTTCTTTGCTTGCTTTTTTTATTCTTCTTTTTGAATTTCTTATTCTTCTTGGATCTAATCTTGTTCCATATTTTCCTCTTCTTCTTCTTCCTCTACTTCTTCTTTTTGCTCTTCTTATTCATGCTCTTCTTCTTTTTCTTCTTCTTCTTCATCTACCTCTTGTTCTTCTTCCTCTTCTTCCTCATCTTCCTCTTCTTCTTGATCTTCTTCTTATTCCACTTCTTCTTCTTCTTCTTCTCTTTCTTCTCCTTCTTGTTATTCTTCTTCTTCTTCTTCTTCAAAAATCTTCTTCATCATCTTCTTCTTCTTCTTTTTCCTTTACTTTTTCTTCTTTGTCCCCTTATTCTTCTTCTTCTTCTACTTCTTCTTTTTCTTCTTCTTCCTCTTGCTCCTTTTCTTCATCTTCTTCTTTTCTTCTTATTCTTCTTCTTCTTCTTCTTTCCTCAGCATCTTCATCCGCTTCTTCTTCCTCTATTTCTTCTTCTTCATCATCTACTTCTTCTTCTACTTCCCCTTCCTATTCTTCTTCTTCTTCCTATTCTTCTTCTTCCTCTTCTTCTTCTTCTTCTGCTACTTCTACATCTTCTTCTTGTTCTTTTTCTTCATTTTTGCCTTCCTTTTTTGCTTCTTCTTCTTCGACTTCTTCATCATCATCATCTTCTTCTTCTTCTTCATCTTTTTTTTCTTCTACTTCTTCTTCCACTTCCTCTTCATCTCCTTCTTCCTCTTCCTCTTCCTCTTCCTCTGCCACTTCTTCGTTGTCTTCTTCTTCTTCTTCTTCAATTTCCTTCTTCTTTCTTCTTCCATCTTCCTCCTTCCTTCGTTCTACTTATTTCTTAAATCTTCCTACTTCAAAATTCTTTCTTCTTTCCATCTAAATTCTTCTTTCCTCTTCTTTTTCTACTTCTACTTCTTTTTCTTCTACTTCTTCATCATCTTCTTCTTCTTCTTCCTCTTCTTCTTCTTCCTCTTCTTCTTCTTCTTCCTCATCTTCTTTCCGATCTTCTTCTTCTTCTTTCTATTCTTCTTCTTCTTTTTCTTCTTTGCTTTCTTCACCATCTTCTTCTTCCTTTTTTCTTCTTTGTCTTCTTTCTCTTCTTCTTCTACTTATTCTTCTTCTTCTTCCTCTTCCTCTTCTTGTTCTTGTTCTTCTTCTTCTTCTTTATCTGCTTCTTCTTCTTCTTCTTCTTTAACTTCTTCTTCTTCATCTTCTTCCACTTCAATTTCTTCTTCTTCTTCTTCTTCTTCCTCATCCACTTCTTTGACTTTTTCTTTTTCTTTATTTTCTTCTTATTTTTCTACCTCTTCTTTTAATGTTTCATCTTCTTCTTCTTTTTCTTCTCATTCTTCATCATCTTCTTCTTCTTCTTATTATTATTACACTTTCTCTTTGTCTTCTTCTACTTCTACTTCTTCTGCTTCTTTTACCTCCTTATCCTCTTCTTTTCAATCTTCTTCTTCTACTACTACTAGTATTTCATCTTCTTCTCCTCGTACTTCTTATTCTTCTTCCTCATCTTTTACTTCTTCTTTTTCATCTACTTCCTCTTCCTCTTCTTTAACTTCTTATACTTCTTCTTCCTCTTTCTCTGCTTCTTCTGTTCTTCTTTATCTTTTTCTTCTTCTTCTTCCCCTTCTTCTTTTTCTTCTTCTTCCGCCTCTTCTTCTTCCTCTTCTTCTTCCCTTTCTTCTTCTCCTTCTTCTTCTTCTTCTTCTGCTTCTTCTTCTCCTTCTTCTTCTTCTTCCCCTTTTCATCTTCTTCTTCTTTTATTTCCTCTTCTTCTTCTTCTACTTTTTGTACTTCGACTTCTACTTCTTCCTCCTCTTATTCCTCATATTCCTATCCTTCTTCTTCCTCTTCCTCTTCTTTCTCTTCTTCTTCTTCTTATTCTTCCAAATCTTCTTCTTGCTCTTTGTCCTTATTTTCTTCTTCTTCTTCTTCTTTTTCTTCCTATTCTTCTACTTTTTCCTCCTCTTTCTCTTCTTCTTCTCATTCCTTTTCTACTTCTTGCTTTTCTTTTTCTTCTTCTTCACTTTCTCCATCTTCCTCCACTTATTCTCCTTCTTGTTCTTCTTCTTATTATTATTCCTCTTCTTCTTCTTCATCTTCTTCCTCTTCTTGTTCTTCTTCTTCTCTTTCTTTCCTACCTCTTCTTCCTCTTCTTCTTCTTTTTCTTCTTCTTCTTTTTCTTCCTACCCTTCTTCTTCTTCTTGTTCTTCTTTCTCTAAACTTCTTTTTCTTATTTTTCTTCTTCTTCTTCTTTTTCTTCTACTGTAACTATTTCTTCTTCTTCTTCAACTTCCTTTTATTCTTCTACTTCATGTTCTTCTTCTTCATCATCTTCTTCTACTTCTACTTCTTTTCTTCTTCTTCTTTCTCTTCTTTCTCTTATTCTTGTTCCTCGTCCTCTTTTTCCTCTAGTTCCTCTTCTTTCTCATCTTCTTCTTTCTCTTCTTTTTCTTCTTCTTCCTCTTGTTCTTCTTCTTGTTCTTCTTCATCTTCTTCTTTTTCTTCATCATCTCCCTTATATTCCCCTTCTCCTTCTTGTTGTTCTTCCTCTTCTTTCTCATCTTCTACTTCTTCCTCTTGCTCCTCTTCCACTTCTTCTCTTCTTCTTCTTCTTCTTCCCCCTCCTCTTCTTCTTTCTCTTATTCTTCTTTTTCTTCTTCATCCTATTTCTTTACTTCTTCCTCATCATCATCTTATGCTTCTTCTTTTTCCTTATGTCCATCGCCTTCTTCCTCTTTATCTACTTCCCCTTTTGTCTTCTTCTTCTTCTGCTTCTTCTTGCTATTCTTCTTCTTCTAGTTCTTCTCCTTCTACTTCTAATTCTTCTTCTCGTTGTTCTTCCCCTTCTTCTTCTTCACATTCTTCTTCTTCATTCCCTTCTTCTTCTTCTTCTTCTTCTTCTTCTTCTTCTTTTTATACTTCTTCTTTTTATAATACTTCTTCTTCTTCTTCCTCCTCTTGGTCCTCATGTTCCTCTCCTACTTCATTTTCTTCCTCTTCTTCTTCTTTCCTTTACTTCTTCTTCTTCTTCTTCTTCTTCCACTTCTTCTTCTTCTTCTTCTCCTTCTTCTTTCTTTCTTCTCTTCTTCTTCTTCTTCTTCTTCTCCTTCTTCTTCTTCCTCTTCATCATCCCTTTCTTCTTCTTCTTCTTCTTCTACCACTTCTTCTTCTTCAACTCCTTATTCTTCTTCTTCTTTTTTGTCTATTTCTTCCACTTCTTCTTCTTCTTTTCTTCTTCTTCTTCTTCTTCTTATTCTTCCTCTTCTTCTTCCTCTACCTCTTCACCTTCTTCTGCTTCTTCTACTTCATCTTCTTCTTCTTCTTCATCTTCATCATCATCTTCTTCTTCTACCACTACTTCTTTTTCTTCTTCTTCTTCTTTTCATTCTTTTTCTTCAACTTCTTCTACTTCTACTTGTTCTTCTTATACCTATACTTCTTCTTCATCGTCCTCTTCATTTTCTTCCTCTTCTTCTACTTCCTCTTCTTGTCCTTCTTCGTCTTCTTCTTTCACATCCTCTTCTACTTCTTATTTTTCTACTTCTTTGTTATCTTCTTGTTCTCCTCCCTCTTCTTCGTCATCTTTCTCTTCTACTTAATCTTTTTCCTCTTCTTCTTTTCTTCTTCTTCCTCCCCTTTCTCCTCTTCTTATTCTCCTTCTTCTTCTCCTTCTTCCTGTTCTTCCTCTTTTTCTTCTTTTACTTTTCTTCTTTTACATTTTCTTCCTCTTCATTTTCTTCTTCTTTTTCCTTTTCTTCTTCTTCTTCTACTTCTTCTTCTTCTTCTTAGTATTATTCTTATTCTTCAATTTCTTCTCATTCTTCTTCCTTATATTTTTATTCATTTTCTTCTTCTTCATCTTCTTTTTCTTCTTTATTTTCTTCATTACCTTTTGCTCTTCTTCTTCTTCTTCTTCTTCAGCTTCTTCTTTTTCTGCTTCTTCATATTCTTCTTCTTGTTCCTCTTCTCCCTCTTGTACTTCCTTTTCTACCTCTTCTTTTTCTTCTTCTTATTTTTCTTCTTTTTCTTTCTCTTCCTCTTTTTCTTCTTACTAATCTACTTCTCCTTCTTTATCCACTTTCTCTTCTTGTTCTTCTTCTTCTTTGTCTTCTACTTCTTCCTCAGTTCTTCTTCTTCATCTTCTTCTTCTTCTTCTACTTCTTCCTTCATTCTTCTTCTACTTCTTCTTCTTCTTCTTATTCTTCTACTTCTTCTTCTTCTTTCTCCTCTTCTTCTTCCTCTTCTTCTACTTCTTCTTCTTCTTCATCTTTTCTTTCTCTTCTTTCTGTTCTCCTTCTTTCTTGTCTTTTTTTCTTCTTCCTCTTCTTCTTCTTGCTCTTCTTCTACTTCTACTTCTTCTTCTTCTATTCCACCTTTTCTTCTTCTTCTTCTTCCACTTCTTCTTCTTCCTCTTCTTTTTTCTCTTCCTCCTCTTCTTCTCTTCTTATTCTTCTACCTCTTCTACTTTTTCTTCATCTTCTTCTTCCTCTTCCTCTTCTTCTTCTTTCTCATCTTCTTCCTCTTCTTCTTCCTATTTTCCCTCATCTTCTTCGCCTTCTTCATCTTCTTCTTCTCGCTTTTTCATCTTCTACTTCTTTCTCTCCTTCTTCAACTTCTTTCTATTCTTCTTCTTCTTCATCAGCAGCAGCATCTTCTTCTTCTTCTCCTTCCCCTACT
>JAIUJO010000693.1:5000-22500 GCA_023846275.1 Vanilla planifolia | reverse complement strand
TCTTCTTCTTCTTCTTCTTCTTCTTCTTCCCCTTCTTCTTCTTTTCTTCTTCTTTTTCTTATACTTCTTATTCTTCTTTTTCTTCTTCTTCTTCTTCTTCTTTCTCTTCAACTTCTTCTTCTTCTTCATCTTCTTGTTGTTCCTCTTCTTGTTCTTCCTCTTCTTTTTCCTCCTATTCTTCTTCCCATTCTTCTTCCACTTCTTACTCTTTTTCTTCTTCTTCATCTTCTTTTTCTCCTTCTTCCTCTTCTTGCTCTTCTTCTTTTTCCTCTTCATCATGATCTTCCTTTTCTTCATCTTCTTCTTCCTCATCTACTTCTTTTCTTCCTCTCCTTCTAATTCTTCTATTCTTCTCTTCTTCCTCCTCTTCTTCTTCTTCTTCTTCTTCATCTTCTTCTTTTCGTTGTCTTCGTCTTTTTCTACATCTTCTTCTTTTTCCTCTTTCCTTTACATCTTCCTTTTCTTCTTCTATTCTTCTTCTTCTCCTCCTCCTCCTTGTTCTTCTTTTTCTTTTCTTCTTCTTCTTTTTCTTGTTTTTCTTCATCAACCTCTTCTTCTACTTCTACTTTTTCCTAATCTTCTTCTTCTTCATCATATTCTTCTTCTTCCTCTTCTTCTTCTTCTTCTCTTCTTCTACTTCTTTTTCTCCTTCTCTTCCTCTACCTCTTCTTCTTCTTCTTCTTCATTTTTCTCTTCTTCTTCTTCCACTTCTTAATCTTCTTCTTCTTCATCTTCTTATTATTCTCCCTCTTCTTCTTCTTCTCGTTTTTTTTCCTCCTCTTGTTATTCTTCTTGTTCTTCGTCTTCTTCTACATCTTCTACATCTTCTTCATCTTCTTCTTCTTCCACTTCTTCTTCCTCTTCTTCATCTCCTTCATTTTCCACTCCTTATTCTTCTCCTTCTTCTTCTTCTTCTACTTCTTGTCCTCCTCCACCTTTTTCTTCTTCTTCTTCTTCTACTATTTCTACATCTTTTTTTTCTTCTTCTTCTTCTTCTTCTTCCTTTACTTCTTCTTCTTCCTCCTCTTCTTCTTCTTCTTCCTCTTCTTCTTCTTCTTCTCTTCTTCTTTTTCTTCTTCTTCTTCTTCTTCATCATCTTCTTCTTCTTCTTCTTCTTCTTTTCCTCTTCTACTTCTTCCATTACATCATCTTTTTCTTTTCTTCCCCTTCTTCTTATTCTTTTTCTTTTTCCTCTTCCTCTTCTTTTTCTTCTTCTACTTCTTCTTCTCCTTCTATTTGTTCTTTTCCTCTTTTTCTTTTTCTTTTTTTGCTTTTTCTTCTTCTTCTTCTTCATCGTCTTCTCATTCTCCTCCTTATTCTTCTCCTTGTTCTTTTTCTTCTTCTTATTCTTCATCATCATAATCATCATCTTGTTCTTGTTCTTCTTCTTCTTCTTCTTATTCTTCATCTTCCTCTTCTACTTCTTCTTCTTCTTCTCCCCCTCCTCCTCCCTCATCTTGCTCTTCTTCTTCTTATTGTTCTTGTTCTCTTCTTTTTCTTCTTGCTCTTCTTGTTTGTCTTCTTGTTTTTCCTCTTCTTCTTCTTCTTTTTCTTCATTTTCCTCTTCTTCTTCTTCCACTTCTTCTTCTTATTATTATTATTTTCCCTCTTCTTCTTTTCTTCATATTCTTCATCTTCCTCTTCTACTACTTCTTCTTCTCCTCCTCTTCCTCCACCCTCATCTTGTTCTTCTTCTTATTTTTATTCTTGTTCTCTTCTTTTTCTTCTTGCTCTTCTTGTTCGTCTTCTTGTTCTTCCTCTTCTTCTTCTTCTTTTTCTTGATTTTTCTCTTCTTCTTCTTCCACTTCGTCTTCTTCTTATTATTTTTATTATTAATATCCCACTTCTTCTTCTACCTCTTCTTCTTCTTCTTCTCCTTCTTCTTCCTCTTCTTGTTCTTCTTCTTGTTCTTCATCTTCTTCTTCTGCTCCATCTCCTTCATCTTCTTCTAATTCCACTTCTTCTTCCTCGTCTTCATCTCCTTCTTCTTCTACTCCTTATTCTACTCCTTCTCTTCCACCTTTTTCTTCTTCTTCTTCTTAATCATCATCTTCCTCTTTCTCTTCATCTCCCACTTTTTTTTCTTCTCCTTCCACTTCTTTTTGTTCCTATTCTTCTTCTTCTACATCCACTTCTTCCTCTACTTCTCTTTCTTCCTCTTTATCTTTTTGTTCTACTTGGTCTTCTTCTTCTTCTTCTTCTTTCTCTTCTTCCTCTTCTTCTTCTTCTTCTTCCCCCTCTTCTTCTTCTTTTTCTTTTTTCCTTTTCATACTTTAATTCTTCTTCTTCTTCTTCCTCTTCCTATTCTTGTTCTTCTTCTCATTCCTCCTCTTTTTCTTCTTTCTCTTCTTGTTCTTATTCTTGTTGTTCTACATCTTCTTCTTTCTCTTCTTTTTCTCCTTCTTCCTCATCTTCTTCTTCATCATTTTCCTCTTCTCCCTCTTCTTCATTTTCTTCTTGTTCTTTTTCTTCCTTTTTTGCTTCTTTATCATCTTATTTTTTGCTTCTTTTTCCTCTTCTTTTTTCTTCTTCTACTTCCTCTTCTTTTTCTTTTTCTTTTTCTTCTTCTTCTTCTTCTTCTTCTCCTTCTTATCTTTTTCATCCTCCTATTCTTCTTCTTTTTCATCTTACTCTTCTTCTTCTTCTTCCTCTACTTCTTATTCTTCTTTTGCTACTTCTATTTTTTCAACTTCATCTCCTTCTTCTTCTTTCCACTTTAATCACTTTCTCCTCCTCTTGTTGTTGCTCTTCTTCTTCTTCTTCTTCTTCTCCTACTTCTTCTTCTTCTTTTTCCCTTTCTTGTTCTTCTCCTGCCTCTTTTTGGTCCTTGATCATCATCATCATCATCATCTTCTTCTTCTTATTCTTCTTTTATGCCTTCTTCTTCTTCTTGTTCTTCTTCTTCTTCTTCCTTTTCTAATAGTTCCTCTTCTTCCTCTCCTCCTCCTCCTCCTCCTCCTCCTTCTCATCTTTTCCTACTTTTTCTTCTTCTTCTTCTTTTCTACTTCTTCCTCTTCTTCTTTTACCTCTTCTTCTCTATCCACTTCTTCTTCTTCTTCTTCTTCTCATCTCTATCTTCTTCTTCTTCTTATTCTGCTTCTTCTTCTTCTTCTCCTTCTTCTTCTTCTTCTTCTTCTTCTTCTTCTCTTTCTTCTTCTTCTTCTTCTTCTTCTCTTTCTTCTTCTTCTTCTTCCATTACTTCTTTTTCTTCTACCTATTCTACTTCTTTTTGTTCTTCTTCCTCCACTTCTTTCACTTCTTCTTCCTTCCCTTCTTTATTCTTCTTCTTAGTCCTCTTCTTCTTCTTCTGCATCTTCTTCTTCCACTTTTGCCATCATCTTCCACTTCTTCTTCTTCTTCCTCTTCCTTTTCTTCTTCTTCTTCCTCTTCTTCTTCTTCTTCTTTTAATTCTACTTCTATTTCTTCTTCCTCTTCTTATTCTTCTTCTTCTTCTTCTTCTTTTTTTTCTTCTTCTTCTTCTTCTTCTTCTTCTTATTCTTCTTCTTCCTCTTCTTCTTCTTTTAATTCTTCTTATTCTTCTTCTTCTTTATCTTCTTCTTGCTCTTCTTCATTTTCCCTCTTCTTCTTCTTCACCTTCTGCTTCTTCATTTTCTTCTTCCTCTTCATTTTCTTCTGGAAAAAAATATCATCTTTTTTCCTTTACTTCTTCTTCTTCCACTTCTTCTTAATCTTTGTCTTCTTCTTCATCTTCATCTTAATCTTCTTCTCCTTTTGAACCTCTTCTTCTTCTTCAACTTCCACTTCACCTTATTTTTTCTGTTCTTCATCTTCTTCTTCTTCAACTTCTTCCTCTTCCTCGTCTTCTTCCTCTCCTTCCAGTTATTCTTCTCCATCTTCTACTTGTTCAACTTCTCCTCTTCTTCTTGTTCTTCTTCTTCTTCTTCTTCTTCTTCATCATCATCTTCTTCTTCTTCCTTTTCCTCATCTTCATCTTCTTCTACTTCTTCTTTTTATTCTTCTTTTACTTCTTCTTTTTCATCTTCTTCTTCTTCCTCTTCTTCTTCTTCCTCTTCTTCTTCCTCTTCTTCCTCTTGTTCTTCTTCATCTTCTTTTGATTCTTTCTCCTCTTCTTCCACTTCTACTAATTTGAGTTCGTCATCCTCTTCTTCTTCTCCTCTTTGCTCATCTTCTTCTTCCTCTTCTTCCATTTCTTCCTCATCTTCCTTAAATTTTTCTTCTTCTTCTCGTTCCGTTAATTCTTCTTCTTCTTCTTCTTTTTCCTCTTCTTCTTGTTCAACTTCCTCTAATTGTTCTTATTATTCTTCTTCTTCTCTTTCTTCTTCTTCGTCTTCTTCTTCTTCTTCTTTTTCTACTTCTTGTTATTCTTCATCTTCCTATTCTTATTCTTCAACTTTTTCTTCTTCTTGTTCTTCATCCTTTTCTTCTTCCTACTTCTTCTTGTTCTTCTTACACTTTTCTTTCTCTTCTTCCTCTTCTTCTTCCACTTCTTCTTCATCTTCTCCAACGTCTTCTTCTTTTTTTCCTTAGCTTCTCCTTCCTCTTCTTCCTCACCTTTCTCTTTTTTCTTCAACTTTTTCTTCTAACTCTTCTTCTTCTACTACTTCTTCCTCTTCTTCTTCTTCTACTACTTCTTCCTCTTCTTCTTCTTCTTCATCATCTTCTACTTCCTTTTCTTTTTCTACTTCTTCTTCCTCTATTTCTTTATTTTCTTTCTCTTCTTCTTCTTCTTCTTTGGCTTCCTCTTCTTCTCCTCCTCTTCTTCTTCTTCTTCCTATTCATCCTCTTCTTCTTTGTCTTTTTTCTCTATCTTTGAATTTTTCTTCTTTATCTTCTTCGTCCACTTCTTCTTCTTCTTCTTCTTCTTCTTCTTACTCTTCTTCCTCTTTCTCTTTTTCCTTTTCCTCAACTTTTTCCTCTCCTTCCTCTTATTCTTCTTCCTCTTCTTGCACTTCTACCCCTTCTTCTTCCACTTCTTCATCTTCTTCTACTAATTCTTCTTCTTCCTCTTCTTCTTTTCCTTCTTCCTAATAATCTTCTTCTTCATCTTCCTCATCTCCCTCTTCTTCCTCGTCATTCTCTTGTTCTTCTTTTCTTCTTTCACTTCTTCTTCTCCTTCTTCTTCTTCTTCTTGTTCTTTTTCTTGTTCCTATTCTTCCTCTTCTTCTTCTTCTTCTTCTTCTTTTTCTTCTTCTTATTTTGCATCTTCATCTTCATCATCTTCTTCTTATTCTTCTTTCTCTACTTCCTTTACCTTTTCTTCTTCTTCTCCATCTTCTTCTCCTTCTTCTTCTTCTTCTTCTTCTTCTTCTTCTCCTTCTTCCTCATCTTTTTTTCTTCTAATTCCACTTCTTCCTCATCTTCCTCTTGTTCTTCTTCTTCTTTTTCTTCTTCCTCTTCTTAATCCTCCTCTTCTTCTTCTTCTCCTTCTTGCTCTTATTCTTCCTCTTCTTCTTCTTCTTATTCTTCTCCTTGTTTCTCTTCTTCTTCTTCTTCTTCTTCTTTTGCTTCTTCTACTTCTTGATCATCTTCCTCTTTTTCTTATTTTTCTTATTTTTCTTCTTTTTCTTCTTCTTCTTCTTCTTCTTCTTCTTCTTCCTCTTCCTCTTCTTCTTCCTCTTCTTCTTCTTCTTCTTCATCTTCTTCTTCTTCCTCTTCCTCTTCCCCTTCTTCCTCTTCTTTTTCCACTAATTCTTCTTCTCCTCCTTTTTTGTCCTATTCTATTCCTTCTTCCTCATCATCTTCTTATTCTTGTTATTCTTATTGCTAATTTTCCTCTTGTTATTATTATTATTATTATTATTATTATTATTATTATTATTATTATTATTATTATTTCTCTTCTTCTAATTCTTTTTCTTCTTTAACATCTTTTTCTTCTTCCTCTTCTTTTATTTCTTCTTCTTCTTCTTCGTCTTCTTACACTCCTTTCTCTTATCCTTCCTCTTCTTCTTCTTCTCCTTCTTCCTCTTTTTCTTCTTCCACTTCTTCTTCGCCACATTTTTTGCCTTCTTCTTATTCTTCTTCTTTTCTTTTCTACTTCTTCTTCTTCCTCCTATTCTTCTTCTTCTTCCCTACTTTTTCTACATCTTCTTTTATATCCTCTTCTTCTTCTACTTCTTCTCCTTCTTCCTCTTCTTCTTCTTCATCATCATCTTCTTCTTTTTTATCATCATCATGTTCTTCTTCTACTTCTTTCTAATATTTTTCTTCTTCGTCTTCCTCTTCCTCTTCTTTTTCTTTTCCTTTTTCTTCTTCTTCTTCTTCTTCTTCTTATTCTTCCTCTTATTCTCCTTCTCCTTCTTCTTTGACTTCTTCTTCTTGCTCTTCATGTTGTTCTTATTCTTCTTCTTCCTCTTCTTCTTCCTCTTCTTCTTCCACTTCTCCTTCACCTTTTTCTACTAGTTCTTCTTCTCTTTCTTCCTTAATTTCTTCTTCTTCTTTCACATCTTCTTCCTCATCTTCCATTTCCTCTTCTTCTTCTTCTTCATGCTCTTCTTCTTCTTTTCCTTCCTCTTGAACCTCTTCTTCTTCTTTTCCTTCTTCTTTATCTTCCTTTTCTTATTCTTCTTCTTCTTCTTCTTGTTCCTTTTCTTATTCTTCTTCTTCTTTTTCTTTTTCTTCCACTTCTTTTTCTTTGCCTTCTTCTTCTTCAACATCTTTCTCTTCTTCTCCTTTTTTTCTTTTTCTTCTTCTTCATCTTCTCCTTCTTTTTCTTCTTCTTGTTCTTCTTCATCAACATCTTCTTCTTCTTCCTTTTCTTCTTCTTCTTCATCTCCCCTTTATGCTTCTTCTCCTTCTCCTCCTCCTCCTCCTAATTCTTCTACTTCTTCTTCTTACTATTTTGGTCTTCTCTTCTTCTTCTTCCTCTTCTTCTTACACTTCTTCTTCCACATCTTCTTCTTCTAATTCTTCTTCTTCTTTTTCTCTTCACTTTCTTCTTCTTCTTCTTCTTCTTCTCCTTATCCTTTTTCTTCTTCTTCTTATTCTTTTTGTTCTTCTTCTTCTTTTTCCCTTTCTTCTTCTTCTCCCTCTTCCACTTCTTCTTCTTCTAATTCTTCTTTTTCTTGTTGTTCTTCTGCGTCTTCTTGCCCTACTTCTTCTTCTTCTTCCTCTTCCTCTTTTTCATCATGTTATTCTTCTACTTCCTCTTCTTCTTACCCTTTATTCTCTTCTTCCTCTTCTTCCCCTTTTTCTTCTTCCTCTTTATTTCTTCTTCTTCTTCCTCCTCATTTTCTTGTTCGTCTTCTTCCTCTTCTTCCTCATCTTCTTTTTCTTCTTCTTCTACTTCTTCTTCCTCTTCTTCTTCTTTTTCTTCTTTCTCTTCTTCTACTTGCTCTTCTTCTTCTTCTACTACTTCTTATTCCACTTTTTCCCCTTCGTCCTCTTCTTCCTTCTCCTCTCATTCTTCTTCTTCTTCCTGCTCTCCTTACTTTTGTTATGCTTCTTCCTCTTCTTCTTCTTCTTCTTCTTTTTCTTCTTCTTCTTCTTCTTCTTCTTGTTCTTCCTCTTCCTCTTCTTATTCTTCTTCTTTTTTTTCTTATTCACCTTCTTCTTCTTCTTCTTCTTCTTCTTCTACATCTTCTTTTTCTTCTTCTTTTTGTTCTTCTTTTTCTTCTTCTTCTTCTTCTTCTTCTTCTTCCTCTTCTTCTCCTTCCTCTTTTTCCTCTTGCTCTTCTTCCTCTTCCACTTCCTCTTCTTCCTCTTCTTCTCCTCCGTGTTCTTCCTCTTGTTCTTCTCCTTCTTCCTCATCATCTTCATTTTCTTGTTAATCTTCTTTCTCATCTTCCTCTTGTTCTTTTTCTTCTTTTTCTTCCTCTTATTATTATTATTATTATTATTATTATTGTTTCTTTTTTCTAATTCTTTTTCTTCTTTATCATCTTATTCTTCTTCCTCCTTTTCAATTTCAACTTCTTCTTCTTCTACATCTTCTTCTTCTTCTTATTCCTCTCCCTCTTCTTCTTCTTGTGCTTCCTCTTTTTCTTCTTCTCCTTCCACTTCTTCTTTTTTCCCTTATTCTTTGCCTTCTTATTCTTCTTCATTTTCTTTTCCACTTCTTCTTCTTCTTCTTTCTCCTATTGCTTCTTCTCTGACCTGTTCTTCTTCTCCTTCCCTACCTTTTCTACATCTTCTACTTTTTCTATTTCCTCTCCCTCTTCTACATCCTCGCCTTCTTCCTCTTCTTCTTCATCATCATCATCATCTTCTTCTTCTACTTCTTCCTATTGTTTTTCTTCTTCTTCTTCCTCTTCCATTTCTTTCTTTTTCCCTTTTTCTTCTTCTTCATCTTCTACTTCTTATTCTTCTTCTTAGTCTTCTTCTCCTTCTTCTTTGACTTCTTCTTCTTCTTTCTCTTCTTATTGTTCCTCTACTTCTTCTTTCTCCTCTTCTTATTCTTCCTCTTCCTCTTCCTCTTCCTGTTCTTCTTCCACTTCTCCTCCTTCTTCTTCTTCTTCCCTAACTTCTTCTTCTTCTTCTTTCACTTCTTCTTCTACATCTTTCTTTTCGTCTTCTTCTTCTTCGTCCCCTTCTCCTTTTTCTTTCTCTTCTTCTTCTTCTTCTTCTTTCCCTTCTTCTTCTTCTTCTTCTTTTCCTTCTTCTTCTTCTTCTTCTTCTGTCTTTTCTTATTCTTCTTCTCCTTCTTTCTTTTCTTATTCTTCTTCTCCTTCTTCTTCCACTTCTTTTTCTTTTCCTTCTTCTTCTTCATCATCTTCCTCTTCTTATCCATCTTCTTTTTCTTCTTTTTCTTCTTCTTCCTCTTCTTCTTCTTCTTCTTTTTTTCTTCTTCTTCAACATCTTCTTTTTACCCTTCTTCTTCTTCATTTTCTTCCTTTTCTTCTTCTTCTTCTTCTTCCTCTTTTGCATCTTCTTCTCCTTTTGCTCCTCCTTCTCCTCCTCTTAATTCTTCTACTTGTTCTTCTTACTATTCTCTTCTTCTTTTTCTTCTTCTTCTTCTTTTGACACTTCTTCTTCTTCCACTTCTTCTTCTTCTCATTCTTCTTCTTCTTTTTCTCTTCTCTTTATTCTTCTTCTTCTCCTCCTCCTCCTCCTTCTCCATCTTCTTCTTCTTCTTATTCTTTTTGTTCTTCATCTTCTTTTTCTTCTCCTTCTTCTTCATCTCCTTCTTCTAATTCTTCTTCTTCTACTACTACTTCTTCTTGCTCTTCTTCTTCTTCTTCTTCTTCTTCTTCTTCGTCTTCTTCTTATTCATCTTTTTATTCTTCTTCTTCCTCAACTTTTTCTTCCTCTTCTTCCTCCCCTTCTTCTTCTTCTTCCTCCTCATCTTCTTGTTCGTCTTCTTCCTCTTGTTCCTCTTCTTCCTTACCTTCCTCTTCTTCTTCTTCTTCTTCATTTCTACTTGTTCTTCTTCCTTTTCTTCTTTCTCTCCTTCTACTTTCTCTTCTTCATCTACTTCTTTTTCTTCTTCTACTTCTTCTTATTCCTCTTTTTCCCCTTCGTCCTCTTCTTCCTCTTCTTCTTCTTCTTTTTCTTCTTCTTCTTCTTCTCCTTGTTATGCTCTTCCTCTTCTTTTCCCACATCTTTTTCTTCTTCTTCTTCTTCTTTATTTTCTTATTCCTTTTCTTCTTCTTCTTCTTCTTCTACTACTACTACTTCTTCTGTACTTCTTGTTTTTCTTCTTCTTTATTTTCTTATTCTACTTTATTTTCTACTACTTCTTCTTCTTGTTCTTCTTCGTCTTGTTCCTCTTTTTACTCTTCTTATTCATCTTCCTTTACTTCTTTTTCCTCTTCTTCTTCTTATTCCTGGTCTTCTTCTTCCTCTTCTTCGTCTTCTTGCTTCTCATCTTCTTCCTCTTCGTGCCCTTCTCCTCATCTTTTTCTTCTCTTTTTTCTTCTTCTTCTTCCTCTTCTTCTATCTTGTTGTTCCCTTTCCTCTAATCCTTCTTATTCCACCTCTTCTTCTTTTTCTTCTTCTTCCTTTTCTTTCTCTTCTTCTTCTTCTTCATCATCATCATCATCATCATAATCATCTTCTTCTTCTACTTCATCTTTTTCTTCTCCACTTCTTCTTCTTTTTCTTTTTGTTCCTCATCTTCTTCTTCTTTGTCTTGCCTTCCATCTTCTACTTCTGCCACTTCTTTTCTTTTTGTTCTTGTTATTCTTCTTCTTCTTCTTCTTATTCTCCTTCTTCTTCTTCTACTACTACTACTACTTTTTCTTGTTCTTCGTCCTCCTCCTCTACCTTTTACTCTTCTTCTTTTTCTCCTTCTTTTTCTTCTTCCACTTCTTCTTCTTCATGTTCTTCTTCTTCAACTTTTTCTTCTCTTCTTCATCCACTTCTTCTTATTCTTTTTTCTTTTCTTCTTCTTTGACTTCTTCTTCTTCTTCTTAATATTCCCCTCCATCTTCTACTTCTATTACTTCTTTTTCTTCTTCTTCTTCTTATTCTCTTTCTTCTTCTTCTTTTACTACTTGTTTTTCTTCTTCATCTTCTTCTACTACTACTATTACTTTTTCTTCATCTATTTCTTTTTCTACTTCCTTCACTTCTTCTTCTTCTTCTTCGCCTTCTTCATCCATAATCCTTAATCTCTAATCTCTATTCCCAAATCTATAATCACTAATTCTTATTCTTAATCCCTTAATCCTTTAATACCTAATCCATAATTCCTAATTTTTAATCTCTAGCCCTTAATCCCTAAACACAATTCCCTAATATCTAATCCCTAATCCCTCAACCCTAGTCTTAATCACTAATCCTGAATTCATAATCCCTAATTCCTAATCTATAATACCTAATCCCTAATCTCTAATCCCTAATCTTTAATTATTAAGCCCTAATCCCTAACAACATATCCCTAAGCCTACCTTCTCTAATCCAGAAGGGAGGACACCCAGCCAATTGTCTTCAAGAAAGTCCGTTCTCTCACCATCGACCACCTGCCAAATGTATATTAATATGGAGGCCTCCTGGTCGATGTCTGTGAAGGATTGCACCTTGGTTTTTGGGATGTGGGACTTGGACTCTTCTATAAGGTTGGCTAGCTCTTTGCTTATGGATAGGGTTTCTTTTTTATTGTGGGGTTTCAATGTTGTGGTGGATAAGCTGTGTTAGGAACTTTTGGAATCGATCAAAGTCTCATGCTCTTCGTTCTATCGAACCCTTATTGTTACATCTAGGAGGGAGAATTATGGGTCGCCTTCTTGTCATGGGAATCAATTAGCTTGGATTTGGTAGATGAAGACTATGCCCCGAATTCACACATTCATTTGAAAGGCAGCAAAGGATCTCATCACCACAGCTATTTCAGGGAGGAATTTAGGGGACAATAGATACTGCATATGGGGTTGTGGTGTGATAGAGACCCTTCAGCATGCACTTTGGGACTATAAGATGACGCAGCAAATCTGGGAGGACCTTGCGCTATGCACTTCTACCTCGGCACTGGGCCTATGTCGCTGTGAGCGTGTGAGTGCTGTGTCGCTCGCCCTCGTGAGTTTCTAGTCCCACGTCGAGCTGCTTTGCATGGCACGTGGGAATTTATCGTGTCACTTGCCTGTGTTGCTACCACTGTGTATTATATATGGGAGAATAGAAACCTCAAGAGGCATAACAAGGCCACCCTCAGTAAGGATATCCTAATTAGGAAGATCAAGTTGGAATATGCCGCAACAACGAAAATTCCCATTTCTCATCCATCTACGTCCAGTGGGAAACTTCACCCAATGGTGTCCCTCATAGCCATTACTTTGCTTCCCCCCCAATGGGATGGATCATATTAAACTATGACACAGTTGTGAATTGTGAGGGGGCTGGTATGGGCATTGTTGCTCGAGATCATTTTTGGGTGTCCTATCTACATTATGGGCAAGTGACTTCTTTCCTAGGCCTATGATGCTATAGAGGTTCGAGTGGTCTTGGAAGCAATTGTGCTGATCATGACCAAGCTTCAGAGATATCCTATTGTTGGGATCAAATCTGACTCCACCATTGCTTTACGTGAGATCATGCAGTTAGTTCACTGTCCCATGGAGGAAGGTTTGTATTCAGATGCCCTTCATTACGCTAGAAGCATGATCGCTTTGCAATTCTTCCTCTACATCATCTTCTTCCTCTTCCTCTTCTTCTTCTTCTTCTTCTTCTACTTTTCCTCTTCTTGTTCTTCTTCTTCTTCTTCTTCTCCTTCCTCTTGTTCTTCTTCTTCTTTTACTTCTTCTTCTTCTTCTTCTCCCTCTCCTTCTTCCTATTCTTCTTCTTCTTCTTCTACCACTTCATTGTTTTCTTCTAGTTCTTCTTCCTCTTCTTCTTCTTCTTCTTCCTTCTACATGTTCCACTTCTTCTTCTTCTTCCACTTCTTCTTCCTCTTCTTCTTCTTCTTTCACTTCCTGTTCTATTTATTCATCTTCTTCTTCTTTGTCTTCTTCTCCTTCTCTCTCATCTTTTTTGTCTTCTTCTTGTTCTTCTTCCTCATCTTCCTTTTCTTCTTCTTCCTCTCTCTTAACTTTTCTTCTTCATCATCTTCTTCTTTTACATCTTTTTCTTCTTCCTCCTCTTATTATTATTCTACTTCTTCTTCTTCTTCTTATTTTTCTTCATCTTTTTCCTTTTCTATCTCTTCTTTTATTTTTTTAAATTCTTCTTCTTCTTCTTCTTCTTTCCACATCATCTTCTTCCTCTCCTTCTTCTTCTTCCTCTTCTTCTTCTTCTTCCTCTTCCTCTTCTTCTTCTTCTTCTTCTTCTTCTTCTTCTTCATCACCTTCTCCTTCTACTACTACTACTTTTCTCCTTCTTCTTCTTCTTCCTCTTCCTCTCCCACTTGTTCTTCTTCTTCTCCTCCTCCTCTTATTTCTTCTTCCTCTTCATCTTCTTCTTCTTCTTTTCTTCTTCTTCTTTTTCTTCTCTTCTTCTTCTTTGTCTTCTTTTTACTCTTCTTCATTTTCCACTTCTTCTTCATCTTTGTCTTCTTCTTCTTCTTCTTCTTCTTCTCTTCTCCTTCTACTTCTTCTTCTTATTCTGATTCTTATTCTTTTTCTTCTTCTTCTTCCCCTTCTTCTTCTTCTTCCCATTCTTCATCTTCTTCATCTTCTTGTTCTGCTTCTTTTTCATCTTCTTATCTTCTTCTTCTTCTTCTCTTTCTTCTTCATATCTTCATCTTCTTCTTCTTCCACTTCTTCTTCTTCTTCTACTTCTTCTTCTTCTTCTTCTGCTTCTTCTTCTTCCTTTTTCTTTTTGTTCCTCTTCTTCTTCGTCTTCCTCTTCTTCTTCCTCCTCTTCTTCTTCTTCTTCCACTTCTTGTTCCACTTCTTCTACTTCTTTGTCGTCTTCTTCTCCTTCTCCATATTCTTCTTCTTCTTCTTCATTTTCTTCTTCATCTTCCTTTTCTTCTTCTTCCTCTTCTTCTTCTTCCTCTTCTCCTTCCTTTTCCTCCTCATCTACTTCCTTTTTCTTCTTCATTTTCTTATTCCTCTTATTCTAATTCTTATTATTATTGTTATTATTATTCTTTCTTTTTATCTTTTTCTATCTCTTCTTCTTTTTTTCATCTTCTTCTTCTTCTTCCTTTTTCTTCTTCCTCTTCTTCTCATTCTTTTTCTTCTACTTCTCCTTCTTCTTCCTATTTTTCTTCTTCTTCTTCTTCTTCTTCTCCTCTTTCTTATTCTTGTCCTTCTTTTTTTTTCTTTTTCTTCTTCTTCTTCTTCTTCTTCATCATCTTATTCTTCTTCTTCTTCTTCACCTTCTTCTTCTACTACTTCTTCTTCTTCTTCCTCTTGCTCTTCTACTTGTTCTTCTTCTTCTTCGCCTCCACCTTCTTCTTCTTCTTCTTCTTCTTCTTCTTTTTCTTCTCTTCTTCTTCTTCTTCGTCTTCTTCTTCTTTCTACTCTTCTTCTTCTTCCATTTCTTTTTCTCCTCTGTCTTCTACTTCTTCTCTTCTCCTTCAACTTCTTATTCTTGTTCTTATTATTCTTCTTTTTTTTATCTTCTCTTCTCTTTCTCCTTCCTCCTCTTCCCCTTCTTCATCTTCTTCTTCTTTTGCTTCTTCTTCTTCTTCTTCTTATCTTCTTCTACTTCTCCTTCTTTCTTCTTCTTGTTCTTCTACTACAGCTACTACTTCTTCTTCTTGCTTTTCATCTCCTTCTTCTTCTTCCTCTTCTTCTTCTTCTTCTTCTTATGCTTCTTCTTCCTCTTCTATCTCTTCTTCTTGCTCTTGTTATTCTTCCTCCTCTGTCTTTTCTTCCTCTTCTTCTTCTTCTTGCCCCTTATCTTTTTTTCTCTTCTTTTTTCTCTTCTTGCTCTTCTTCCTAGTCTTCTTCTTCTTCTTCTTCTTTCTTTTTTCTTCTTCTTCTTCCTCTTCAACTTCTTTCTCTTCATCATCATCATCTTCTTCTTCTTCTTCTTCTTTCTTTTCTTCTTATTCTTCTTCTTCTTCTTCTCCATCTTCATCATCATCATAATAATAATCATCATCATCATCATCATCCTCTTCTTCTTTTTCTTCTTCTTCTTCTACTACTACTATAGTTCTTATTCTTCTTCTTCTTCTTCTTACTCCTCTTCTTCTTCTTTGCCTTTTTCTTTTACTTCTTTATCTTCTCCCCAATCTTCTTCTTCTTCTTCTTTTTCTTTTTCTTTTTCTCCTTATTCTCCTTCTTCTTCTCCTTCTTCTTCTTCTTCTACTTCTTCCTCTTCTACTTCTTCTTCTTCTTCTTCTATTATTACTACAACAACTTTTTCTTCTTCTTCTTCCTCCTCCTCTTCTTCTTCTACTACTTCTCCTTCAATCTACTTTTAGTTCTTCTTCTTGTTCTTCCCTATTCCCTAATTTCTAATCACTAATGTCTAATCTTTAATTCCTAACCCTTAATTCTTAATCTCTAATCCTTAATCCTTAATTTTTAAGATTTAATCTCTTATTCTCTAATCCCTATATCATAATTTTTAATCCTTTATTCTGAAACCCTAATCCTTAATCTCTAATCGCAAATCTGAAATCTCTAATCCGTAATCCTTAATCCTGAATTGCTCATCCCTAATCCTTAAGCCCTAATCTCTAACGCTTTAATCCCAATCACTAATCTCTAACCTCTATTCCATAATCCCTAATAACTAAACCTTAGTCCTAATCACTAATCCTTAATTCATAATCCCTAATTCGTAATAGCTAATTGCAAATATCATATCTTTAATCTTTAATCTCTAATCCCTGCCTCCATAATCCTTAATCATGGACAACTAATCCCTAATCCCTAAGCCTATCCTCCCTAATCCATAATCCATCTTCTTTGTTCTTGTTCTTCTTCTTCATCCTCTTCTACTTTTTCTTCTTCTTCTTCACCCTCTTCTTCTCCTTCTTCTACATCATCTTCTACTTCAAATTCTTCTTCTTGTTCATCTTCATATTCCTCTTCTTCCTCTTCATCCTCTTTTTTCTCTTCCTCTTATTTATCTTCTTCATCATCATCTTCTTCTTATTCCTCTTCTTCTTCTTCTTCTTCTTTCCCTTCTTCCACTTTTTCTTTTTCTTCTACTTCTTCTTCTTCTCCTTCTCCTTCCTCTTCGTCATCGTCATCATCTTCATCTTGTTTTCTTATTCTTCTTTCTCTCTTTCCTCTTCTTCTTCACCTTCCTCTTCTTCTTCTTCTTCTTCTTCTTTTTCGTCTTCTTCTTCGTCCTTTTCTCCTCATCTTACTCTTCTTCATCTTCTTCTTCTTCTTCTACCACTTCTACATCTTTTACTTCTTCCTCTTCTTCCTCTTCTACCTATTCTTCATTTCTTCTTCTTCTTTCTTTTTTTCTTCTTCTTGTTCTTCCTCTTCTTCTTCGTCTTCCTTTTCTTTTTCCTCGACTTCTTCTTCTTCTTCTTCTTTCTCCTTCTTCTTCTTCCTCATCTTCTTCTTCTTTTTTGACCTTTTCTCCAAATCATCCTCTTCTTCTTATTTTACTTATTGCTCTTCTATTTCTTCTTCTTCTTCCTCCTCCTCTTCTTCTTCTTCTTCATCATCTTCTTCTCCTTTTTCTTCTTCTTCTTCTTCTTCTTCTTCTTCTTCTTCTTCGGAAATCTTCTTCTTTTACTTCTTCTACTTCTGCTTCTTATTATTGTTCTTCTTCTTCATCTTCTACTTCTTCT
The DNA here is from genome assembly GCA_023846275.1 of Vanilla planifolia. Taxonomy (NCBI): domain Eukaryota; kingdom Viridiplantae; phylum Streptophyta; class Magnoliopsida; order Asparagales; family Orchidaceae; genus Vanilla; species Vanilla planifolia. The sequence continues at coordinate 6,431 of JAIUJO010000693.1, read as the reverse complement.
TCTTCAACTACAGCTTCTTTTTCTTCAGCTTCATCTTCTTCTTCTTCTTCTCCTACTACTACTTTTTCTTCTTCTTATTCTTATTACTCTTCTTCTTATTCTAATTCTTGTTCTTCTTCTTCTTCTTCTTCTTTTTCTTCTTCTTTTTCTTCTTCTTCTTCTTCTTCTTCTACTTCTTCTACCTCTTCTTCTACTTCTTCTTCCCCTTCTACTTATTCTTCTTCTTCTTTAGAAATCTTCTTCTTTTACTTCTTTTACTTCTGCTTCTTATTATTGTTCTTCTTCTTCATCTTCTACTTCTTCTTCTTCAACTACTGCTTCTTTTTCTTCAGCTTCATCTTCTTGTTCTTCTCCCTACTACTACTTTTTCTTCTTCTTATTCTTATTACTCTTCTTCTTGTTCTAATTCTTGTTTCTTCTTCTTCTTCTTCTTCTTCTTTTCTTCTTCTTCTTTTTCTTCTTCTTCTTCTTCTTCTTCTACTTCTTCTACCTTTTTCTTCTACTTCTTCTTCCCCTTCTACTTATTCTTCTTCTTCTTCTCCTTATTCTTCTTATTCTTCTTCTTTTTCTTCTAATTCTTCTTCTTCTTCTTTTTCTTCTTCTTCCTTTTCTTCTTTTTCTTCGTCTTCTACTTCTAACTTCTTCTTCTTCTTCCACTACTACTGCTTTTTCTTCCTCTTCATCTTCTTTTTTCTAACACTTCATCTCCTTCTTCTTTGTCTCCTACTTCTTCTTCTCAATCTTGTTCTATTTCTTCTAAAATCTACTTATTCTTCTTCTTCTATTACTTTTTCTTATTATTATTATTCTTCTTCTTCTTCTCCTCCTTCTTCTAATTGTTTATTTTTTTTCTTCTTCTTCCTCTAATTTCTCTTCTTCTTGTTCTTCTTCTTTTTCCTCTTCTTTATTTTCTTCTTCCTCTTCAACTTCTTCTTCTTCTTCCTATTCTTCTACTTCTTCCTCTTCTTTTACCTCTTCCTCTTCTTCTTCTTCCCCTTCTTCTTCTTCTTCTTCTACTTCTTCTTCTTCTTTTTCAAATTCTTCTTGCTCCTCTTCTACTTCTTCACCTTCTTCTACTTCATTTTCTTGTTGTTCTTCTTCTTCTACTTCAACTTCTTTCCCTTCTTTTTCCTCTACTTCTTCTTGGTCTTCATCTTCTTCTTCATCTTCGACCTCTTATCCTCATTTTCGTTTTCTCCTTCCTCTTTTTCCTCTTCTTTCTCTTCTTCTTCTTCTTCTTCTTCTATTGCTTCTTCTTTTCCTTCTTTTTATTATTTTTCCTCTACTTTTTATTCTTCTTCTTCTTCTTCTTCCACATCTTCTTCATCTTCTTCTTCTTTGACCTCATCTTCTTCTTAAAAATTCTTCTTCTTCTTCTCCATCTCTGCTACTACTTCTTCTTATTCCTTTTTTCCCCTTTATCCACTTCTT
>JAIUJO010000693.1:0-2500 GCA_023846275.1 Vanilla planifolia | reverse complement strand
AATCATTAATCTCTAACCCCTAGTCCCTAATCTTTTCTCTCATATCCATAAACTCTAGCCATTAACACTAACTCTTAATTCATAATCCTTAATTGCTAATACCTAATTCCTAATCTCTAATCCCTTATCCTTAATCTCTAATCCCTACCTCCACAATCCCTAATCCCTAATAAGTAATCTTTATCATTAAGCCCACCCTCTCTAAATATAATCCATGTCCTTCATCTTGTTCTTCTTCTTTGTCATCTTCTCATTCTTTACTTCTTCTACTTCATCTTCTTCCTCAACTTCTTCTTATTTTTCTTCTTCTTTACTACTTCTACTTCTTATTTCTCATCTTCCTCCTTGTCCTCTTCTTCCTCTTCCTGTTCTTCGTCTTCTTCGTCTACATCTTGTTCCTCTTCATCTTCTTCTTCTTCATCTTTTTCATCTTCTTCTTCTTCCTCATCATCTTTTCATCTTCTTCTTCTTCATCATCATCTTTTCTCCTTCTTCTTTGACTTCTTCCTCTTCTTCTACTTCTTCTTCTTCTTCTTCTCCAACAATAACAACTACTACTACTTCTTCTCCTTCTTCTTCTTCTTCTTCTTCCTTTTTTAGCTTTCATGTTCTTTTATCTCTTTTTCCTGACCTTCTTCTTCCTCTTCTTCTCCCCTTCTTCTTCTTCCTCCCCATCTTCTTCTACTTCTTCGTCCACAACACCTCATCTTCCTCCTAACCTTCTACTTCTTCTTCTTCTTCACTTCTACTTCTTCTTTCTCCTCCTCTTCTACTTCTAAGCCTTCTTGTTTTTCTTCTTCTTCTTCTTCTTCTTCTTCTTCTTCTCCTCTTTCCTCTGACTTCTTCTTCTTCTTCTTCTTCTTCTTCTTCTTCTTCTTCTTCTTCTTCTTCTTTTTCTTCTTCTTCTTCTTCTTCTTCTTCTTCTTCTTCTCTCTTCTCCTTCTTCTACTTCTTATTTACTCTTATGTTACTTCCACTTCTTCTCCTTCTCTTTCTTCTTCTTCTTCTTCTTCTTCTCTTCTCTTTCTTCTTCTGCCTTTTCTTCTTCTTATTCTTCTTTATTTTTGTCTTCTTCTTCTTCTCCTTCTTCTTCTTCTTCTTCTTCTTCTTCTTCTCCTCCTCCTCCTCCTCCTCCTTTTTCTTCATCATCATCCTCATCTACTTCTTCTTCTTCTCCTTCTTCTTATTCTTCTTCTGCTTCTTCTACTTCTTCCTTTTCTTTTTTTTTTCTTCTTCTTCCTCTTCTTCTTCCTTTTCTTCTTCTTCTTCCTCCTCATCTTCTTCTTCCTCTTCTTCCTCTTTTTCCTCCTCCTCTTCTTTCTTCTTCTTCTATCTCTTCTTCTTTCTTCTTTTCATCTTTTCTTCCTCTTCTTCTTCTTCTTCTTCTTCTTCGTCTTCTTCTTCTTCTTCTTCTTCTTCTACTTCTCTTATTGTTCTTCTTCTTCTTCTTCTTCTTCTTCCTCTTCTTCTTTTTTTCTCCTTCTCTTTCTTCTTCACCTTCTCCTCCAACATTTTCTTCTTTTACTTCTTCTTCTTCTCCTTCTCCTTCTTGTTTTTCTTCTTCTACTACTATTAATACTTCTTATTTTGGTTCTTCTTCTTCTACTTCTTCATTTTCTACTTCATTTAGTTTTTTTTTTCTTCTTCTTCTTCTTCCCTCATCCCTAATGTATAGTTGTTAATCCATAATCTTCAAAGCTTAGTCTTTAAGACCTAGTCCCCTGAATCTCTAACCCCTCATTCTTATTCTTTAATCCTTTATCATGAATCCTTAATCCTTAATCTCTAATCTCTAATCCCAAATCCTTAATCCTTAACTCAAAACCTTAAATCTAGTATCCTCGATTCTTATTCTTAATCCCTTAATATTTAATCCGTAATTCTTAATCCTTAATCTCTAATCCCTTAAACCTTAATCCCTCAACTCTAATCCCTAAACCCTAGTTGTAATCACTAATCCTTAATTCATAATTCCTAATCCCTAAAACTTAATCCCCAATCACTAATCCTTAATCATTAATACTTAATCTTTATTACTTAAATCTATAATCCCTAATCCTTATTCTCTAGTAACTAAACTTTAATGCCTAACCCCACCCTCCATGATGCATAACCCATCCTCTTCTTCATATTCTTCTTCTTCTTCTTCTTCTTCCACTCCTTCTACTTCATCATCTTCTTTAGATTCTTCTTCTTCTTCATCATCATCTTCTTTTTCTCATTCTTTTTCTTCTTCTTCTTCCTCATCTTCCTCCTCATCCTCTTCTACATCTTCCTAGTCCCTACTTCATTCACTTCTTCATGTTCCCCTTCTTCTTCTACTTCTCCTCTGATCTTCTTCTTCTTCTTCTTCTCCTTCTTCTTCTTCCTCTTCTTCTTCTTCTTCCTCTTCTTCATTTGTTTCTTCTTCTTCCTCTCCTTTCTCTCGTCTTTACCTCTTCTTCTTTCTATTTATCCTCTTCTTCTTCCTCTTCTTCTTCTACATTATCCTCTTCTTCTA
>JAIUJO010000321.1:569968-571366 GCA_023846275.1 Vanilla planifolia | reverse complement strand
TTCATCTTCGTCTTCTTCCTCATCTTCTTCTTCTAATATTTCTTTTATTTCTTCTTCTACTTTTTCTTGTTCTTTTCTTCTACTCCTTGTATTCCTGCTTCTTCTTCTTCTTCTTCTTCTACTTCTCCTTCTTCTCTTTTTCTTCTTCTACTTCTTCTCCTCTTCTCCTTCTTATTCTTCTCCTTCTTCTTCTTCTTCTTCTTCTTGTTCTTCTTCGTCTTCTTCTTTATCTTCTAATTCTTTTTTTCTTCTTCATCTTCTTCTTCTTTTTCTTCAACTTCTTTTTCAAATCATCTTATTTTTCTTCTCCATCTTCTTCTACTTTATCTTTTTGTCCTTCTTCTTACATTACTCCTTCCACTTCTCCTTCTTCTTCTTCTTTTTCTTCTTCTTCTTCCTCTTCTTCTTCTTCTAATTCTGCTCAATCTTCTTCTTTTTTTCTTCATATTCTTCTTCCTCTTTTCATCTTCCTCTTCTTCTTGTTCGACTTCTTCTTCTTCTCTATCTTCTACTTCTTTTTCATCTTCTTCCTTTTCCTCTTCTTCTTCTTCCTTTCTTCTACTACTACTGCTACTTCTTCTACTTCTTCTTCCTATCCATCTTCTTCTTCTAATTCTTCTTCTTCCTCTTCTTCTTTTCTTCTTTATCATCATCTACTACTACTACTACTTCTTCTACTTTTTTAATTCTTTTTCTTGTTCTTCCCCCTCTTCTTTGCCTTCTTCTTCTTATTATTATTTTTCCTTTCCTGCTCTCATAATTCTTCTTCTTTTTGTTCTTCTACTTCTTCTTCTACTACTAACACTTCTTTTTCTTCTTCTTTTTTCTTCTTCTTCTTCTCCTTCTTCTTCTTCATCATCATCATCTCTTCTTCTTCTTCTTCTTCCTCTTGTTCTTCTTTTTCTTCTCCTCCTTCTTCTTCGTCTTTGTATTCTTATTCTTATTCTTATTCTTATTCTACTCCTTCCCCATCTTCTTGTTCTTAATCTTCTTAGCCATCTTCTATTTCTATTTCTTCTTCTTCTTCTTCTCTTCTTCTTCTTCTTCATCATCTTCATCTTCTTCAGCTTCTTCTCCTTCTTCTAACTCTTCTTCATCATCATCTTCTTCTCCTTGTAATTCTTCTTCTTTATCATCATCTTCTTTTTCTTCTTCTTCTGCTCCCTCTTCTTCTTCTTCTTCCTATTCTTCTCCTCTTCTTCTTCTTCATCTTCTTCTTCTTCCTCTTCTTCTTCTTCCTCTAATTCTAATTCTTCTTGTCTTCTTCTTCTTCTTCGAATTCTTCTTCTTCTTTTTCTTCTTCTCCTTGTTCCACTCCTTCTTCCTCTTCTTCTCCTTCTTATTCTTCTTCACTTCCCATTCTCCTTCTTCTTCTTCTTCTTCCTTTTCTTCTTATTC
>JAIUJO010000321.1:364968-562468 GCA_023846275.1 Vanilla planifolia | reverse complement strand
GTCTTCTTCCTCTTCTTCGTCTTCTTCGTCTTCCTCTTCTTCTTCTTTTTCATCTCTTTCTTCTTCTACTTCGTCTTCTTCTTCTTCATCATCTTCTTCGTCTTCTTCATCTTCTTCATCTTCTTCCTCTTTCTTCTTCTACTTTGTACCTATGCACACACAGGCACAAACATGTGCACACATGCACACCCATAGAAATATGCAGGCACACACACACTTGAATGCACAATCACACACATGCACACTTACACTAGTACACTCATGCACACACACATAAATGGACATACACATGCACACACAGGCATACACATACACAAGAAAATGCATGCACACACACATGGACATAGACTTGCACATCACGATACATACACACTCACGTATTCACACACACACAAGCATGCACACACACTCATGCACATATATGCACACATATGCACACACATGCATGCACTCAAATACATTAACACCCACATACACATGTTCAAGCACTCATACATGCACACAAATGCTAACTACACACACATACACACATATGCATAAACATGCACTCAAACACTTACACATGCACATTGAAAAATGCACACACACACACCCAATCACACACACACACATATGCTCAACCATACACACTCACATGCATACATAAACACCTGCACAAATGCACACATGCACACTCACATGTATGCATGCATACGCATACTCATACATGTGCACCTGCACACTCACATATTCATGCACACGTACACAAACACGTGCATGAACATACACACACACACACAAATCCACATGCACATGTACACATGCATATACATGTCCACAAATACACACACACATACACACATGTGCATGAAAATGCACATATGAACATGAAGATATGAACACAGACACAAAGACACATACACACACAGGCATGCACGCACACATGCATACATGCATGCATACACATAAGCACATATATAAATACACACACACACACACACATAGACCTATACACAAGCACACAAATACTTGCACAATTAAGGATGCACATATGTACAATCACACATATAGGCACACACACACTGACTTGTAGACACACAAATATGCTTATGCACATACATGCATAGACATGTATGCACACACACACATGCATTCAAATACACATACATGGACATGTACATGCATGTGCACACACATGCACATATGTCTACAACTACACACTAACGAATAACTGTGCACACATGCATGCAAGCACACAAATACACAAACACACATGCATGCAAGCATGCAAATGCACAAACACACATGCACACATACTAGCACACCAAAACACAAATACATGAAAGCATGCAAATGCACACACAAACACACATACACACATGTACAAGCATGCACATGCACATGCACACACATATCCATAGGAACAAACACACAAACAAATGCACACACACACTCACATGAACACACATGCACAAACTCATAAAGATGCATGTAAACAACCACAAACACACTCAGACACACATGCACATGCTCATACTAATGGCAATAGTACACACTCAGATGCACAAGCACACACACACGCACATGCGTAAGCGCACACACTTGTGTGTGCATGCACAACAACATGCACATGCATGCATACACATACATAGGCAATCTCTCTCTCCTCTCTCACACACACACACCCATATTTATGCACACACACATGCAAAAACACACACACATGTGGATATGCTTGCACACATGCACAAATACTAAGATGCTTTCACACATGCATACATACATATGCAAATGCACACACTCACATACAGATGCACACACTAAATGCAAAATACACACACATGCAACACACACACACTCTTTCATGGACTCATAGACACATGCACACACACATAGATAAACATACACACACATGCACATAGAATTGAACACACATGACCACACTTAGACATTCATATACACACACTCATGCATGCACACACACGCACACACAAACAAACACATGCACTTATAGGCATACATACACAAACACATGTATAGTGCACCCATATGAAGACATGCCTATATACACATAGACATGCATGCATGCACACATATACACCCACACATGCATGCATACATGCACTCACATGCACACACACACAACACACACATAAGAGAGCATACACCCATGTATACATGCACATACACATAATTACACACACACATATAGGTAGATATGCATATAAAGATACACATATGTAGACACAAATACACTGTTGCTCAAACATGCACACACACACAAACATGCATGTGCACACATGGTTACACACTTGCATGGAGCACACAAGAGCATGCACCTACACTCGCATACACACAAGAATAGACATACATATAAGTGCACATACTCATACACATAGATACGCACATAACACAAGCATGCACGTGCATCCATAAACAAGCATGCATGCACATACACACAAACACACACATGCACATGCACATGTATGCACAACCAGACACACATTCATGCACAGACCTATGCATAGGAACATATATGCTCATACAAACACTCATAGACATGCACCCATACAAGCTCATAGACATGCACACTCATGAACACACACAAACATACACATATGCACACACACACATAGACCTACATAAGCATACACACACATTCACACATATGTATGGACACAAAGACACACATGCACACACACGTGCACACATACAAACACACACATGGGTGCATAAATACACACAAACACATAGACATGAACAAATAGATGCATGCACTTACTCTCACACACACACACATGTACACACACTAACACACACATGCACACACTTGCACACATACACATACACATGTATGCACGCACAAGCATTCACACCCACACACACTAACACATGCACACAGACACATACACACAAATGCAAACATACATGCACACACACACACATGCAGTCACATGCACAAAAACTTATGCACACACATGCTTGTGCCATCACATATGCACACACATGTACATGCATATGCATACGAACACAAATATAGACATGCATACACTCACATGCTCATGCACATGCAAATGCACACATAGACACACATCTACTAGCACACATACAAAAATGCACACGCACGACATGTATACACATATGCACACACACACACATACAAACACACACATATACACACATAAGCACACACCTACACAAACATACAAACACACACATATATACACACATGCATGCACATACGCACAAAGAATCACACACACATGGACACGTAGCCATAATCAAACATACATGCACACACACATACACGCAAAACACATACACACACATGTGCCTGCCTGCACAGACTTAAACACCGACACACACAAACACTGATGAACACACAGAAATGCATGAACACCCATGCACACATAAATGTGCATGCATGCACACACACCAACAATCATGAAGACATAGACACAAATGAACACCCATGCATGTGTACATCTGAACATGTGCACATACACAAATACACACATATAAGCAAGCATATGTGGACAAACATACACACTCACACACACAACCACACAGGCATAAATTGACGCACTTGCACACCCCCATACACAAAAATGCATAAACACTCATGCAAACTTATTAATGCATATAAACACACACACATGCACACATAAACACTCAAATGCATGTTGACAACCAAAACACACAAGCACACACCTAAACAAACACATATGCAAACAAACACACACATAGGAAGACACTCTCAAACACATCAACTCACATACCCAAACAATCACACAAGAACACAACCACACATGCAAACACACACAGGCACATTCACACACACACACACACACCTGCACTCAGACATACACATACACACACACATGCACACATGTGCATGTATACACATGTGGGCATCCACTAACATGTATATAGATGTTCACACACACTCACACTTAGATGCACAGATGAACTTGCATAGGAACATAGACACACACATGCACGTGCACACATTCATAGAAATGCATGCACATAAGAATGCATGCTTGCATCCACACACATACAAGCACACATACACACACACACACATACACCTACACACACTTGCATATGCACATCGATAAACACACAAACATGCATACAAACATGCACCGACATGCATGCAATCTCACACATATACACCCACAAATCCTTCACATAAAAATAGAAGCACATGCATACACACACACACACATGCGCCCCCATGCACAAACACACACCTACACCCAGGCATAAGTACGTGCAGAACCACACACAGAAACATGCACGCAAACATGTGGATGCATACACACGTTATGCATACACACACACACACAAACGTTGATGTGCTCACACACCTACATATGTGCAAGCATGCACACATGCACACAAATGCAAATCCAAACACACACATGAACTAATACACACTAGGTCACACACATGCACACATATGCACAAGCACACACATCTACTCTCACACTCACACACAAGCTCATACACACGTGCATTTGCATGTAGACATGCACAAATGCACACACACATAGACAAACAAAGGCACCCATAGACACTGAAGCACATATGGACATATACACACACATGTACATACATTTACACACATACAAACTTATGCAAATGCATACACATATGTAATAAAACATGCTCACATTACACACACACACATGTACACACATACATGCACATGCACACACACACACACTCATGTCCATGCATAGAAACACATGCATGTTCACACACAACAACACACACACATACACATGAACACCCACACATACACACATGCACACGCACACGAACACAGATGCACACACAAACACTTGCATGCTCACACACATGCACATGCAAATGCACACAAGCACACCATGCACATAAACACACACAAACACATATAGACATGAATTTACTCAAACACACAAATAAATGCACACACACACACACGAAGACACAATTACACAGATCCACACATGCAAACATTCTCTCATACATATATTTGCACCACAAAAACTTAAACATGCATATGCACACATAAACACATAGATATAAACACATACTAACAAACACACATGCACAAAAATGCACACACTCTTACACACACATACACTCGCATGCACACACACCCATGTGTACATACACACACATGCATGCAAACATGCACACGTATGTACACACATCCACATGCACTCATGCCCATACATAGATGGACATACATGCAAATGTACACTCACACTAACATAGACATATGCACATATATAATACAGACATGTGCATGTAAGTACACATAAGTGCATGCATGTACACACATGTACCCAAGCACCCACTTGCACGTAGACATATACACAAACACATGCACATGAACACACACAAACACACAACTACACACGAACACACACACTTAGGTACATGCACACAAACACACATTGGAACATGCCCACGCACACATATACACACAAACACACAAGACATGCACACACACACACACACAAATGCATGCACAAACACACTCGCACACACTCATTTGTACGCATACTCATGCACATGCATGCACACAAACACACAAGCATACACTCACACAAATAATTTAAAACATAGTTTGTACACATGTACACACACACACATAGGCACACAAACATACACACACATGCATGCATATGCACACACACATTGACACATAGACACGTGCATAAACATGAGCTAACTCACACAAAAACATATGCATGTAGGCATGCTAACATACAGACAAAAGTGCACACACACATGCATGCACACAAGCCCATTGGCATTGACACACAAACAAACATGCATATGCACATTGCACACACACATATACACACATGCACGTGCACCTAGCCACACATGCATTTGCATACACACACACGTGCACACATGCACAAAACTACACTCACAGATACATGTGTACAAACATAGACACACATGCACATTCACTTGTACCCACACATACATGCAAATGCACACACACACACATAGATGCTCATGCACACACTCATAAACACATGCATAAGCAAACATACATACACACCCATATGCACATGGATGTACACCCACACACACCCAATGCACACACACACACACAAACATGCATACATGTACACAGACACACATAGGCATGCACACACACATATATATATGTAAGAACACATCCACACATATATGCACTCACACACTCAAAGATGCACAAACACACACATGAATGCACAAACACACATACACACATGCATGCACAAACATACCCACATCCACACACTAAGATGCATGCCTACAAAGATACATACACAAACGTATATCACACATGCACACACATATACACACACACACACATATAGGCACACATACATAAGCACCCACATATGCATAAACACACACGCACACATGCACATAGACTCGCACACTAACTACACTTGCACATGTTTTCACACACACATAAATAAACGCACGCATGCACACACACAAAAGCATGCACACAAACACACATAAATACATATAAACAAACATAAACATGCACACATGCCAATGCACAAAACTAGGCACTCACACACATGCACACATGAAAAAGCACACATGCATCCACACACCCATGCTTGCATAAACTCACACACACTTACACACACACACATGCACATGCACTCATTTACACATACATGCATGCACATGCACATAAATAATTGCATACACACAAACACACATAGTAACATACATACACATGAACACACATATGCACACATACATGCATGCATGAGAGATGCACACCCGCACACATAGACACTCACATGAATACAAACTTACAAGTACACACACACATATACATAGATGCACATACACACACACAAGAACAATGCATGCACACACACAAATCCATATGCACACACATAACACACACAAATGCATACATATGCACACATATGTGCTCGTATGCACAAAAACACACTCACACACATGCACACTAGCATGTGTGATTACACTAGCACACAAACACATCCATACATTCAAATGGAGACACATGCACATAAGCATGCACACACACAAACACACACTTGCACATCCCAACACATATGCAAACACACACATGCATGCTCACACACCTGTGCACACACACGTGTAGACACATATGCATAAGATCATAGTATACACACTAACAAACACACATACATGTACCCTCCCACACATGCATGTGCCATGTGCACATGCACACATGAACTCATGAACACACACACATACTAACAAACAAACTCCCACACATGGCTATAAAAACACATGCATGTGCACCCACACAAACAAATTATGCTCATGCATATGTACACACACAAACATGTGTACAAGTGCACACATAAATGCACACAAACAAACACATACACATACACTTCCCACACACAAATGCACACTAACATACACACAAGCACACATTTGCACATGCACACACATGCAAACCCACTCATACGTACCAACTCTCTATCTCACACACACACACATAAATGCACACACAACTACGTAGTCATGTAGATAATTACATGTACACAACAATATACACATGCATACCCACACAAATACACACACATACAAAGGAACACACATGCACACACATATTCAAACACACACACATGCACGCACACATGCACGTATACACATGTGCAAGCACACATACATAAACACATGCCCATGCAAGCACTAACCCATACAAACACAACACAAACAAACATGCACACATATGCACCCACACACATACCTGCATAAATGTGCAAACACTCACACACATGCACAAACACACATACACATACATGCACACATGAGTAGGCACACACACACACACATAGACACAACACATGAACAAAGCACACCCACATATAGAAACAGAAAAACACACACACACACACACACGAACACATGCATGCACACACAAAAGCATCCACAAACACATGAAAGTAAGAAAAACACACACACACGCACACATGCATGCACATACGCACACACATACACAAGAACAAACATATAACCACACATGCACAATCACACACATATACATGTACACATGCACAAAACACAGAACAAATACATATATGCACCCACACACATATATGTGTACGTGCATGCACACACACATGCACATATACACAAACATGCAAACACACCCACACCAATTAATACACAGATACATGCATGCACAAAAACACACACACTTGTGTGCAAATACCCACACACATCAATACACACATACATAGGTTTATTGGTGTATAGATACTCATGCACAAACACATGCATATGCACTCATCCCTAACACAAATGTACACATGCACACACACTCACCCACACACAATCACTTGCATGCACACATGTACATGCACAGAACAACACAAACACACACGCTGGCATACACAATCATGTAAAACATTAATACACATGCACACACAAAAATGCACACATACATGCATAAACACAGAGGAACATGTGCACCCACCCTAACACGTACATGCATACACACATAGAAGCACACATGCACACACACACACACACATGCATTCACACATGTGTATGCACATGCACGTACACCCATATCCACACCCACACACAAACCCACAAATACTCACCTATAGACATCTACATGCATGCAAGTATAACACACACAAACATGCAATCTCACTTGCTCGCACATAAACACTTGCACACGCATGCATATGCATGAACACACTCACATAGACACACACATTAACACAATCACACACATATGCACATAAACACAATGGCACACAACACACAAATGCACAAGCACATGCACACACACACTCGTCAACACGCACACATACCCTCATAATGCCATGCTCTCTCACATGCACATCACACCCACACAAATGCATGCACATGCATGTACACTCATAGACACACAGGCATGCACACACACACGCACAGACGACCACACACATGCATACAAACACACACATGCACGCACATACAGACAAAACACTCTCCAAAAAATGTATAGACACATACAAATGAACATGCACACAAAAGCAAACTTACAACGACACACAATTCTATGGATCCACATGCATACACATACAAGCACAAAAAAAACCACACATACGCATACAAAAATACACATGCACACACATACATTCATAAAAGCACATACCAAAACACATATGCAAACATGTCCACACACAAGCACATACCAAAACACAAACAAACGAGCACACACATGTCCTCATACACACACTCATACAATTGCATAGACACTCAAATGCATGTACACATGAACACATATTCATGCACACTTGCACAAGAACACACACACACATAGACATATGCACATGCACACACTTACACATAACACACAAATAAAAATAAATGCACAAACATATGCAAGCATCCACAACAACTTGAAAGCATGCACACATGCACAGACACGAACACACACACACAAGCACATATGCATATACACAGACACAAACAAACATACAAACACATTTGCATAATCACCAGCATGCAAACCCACATAAACACATGAATAAACATACATAAGCACCCACATGTAAAACACAAGTGCCTGTATACACTCACACATGTACAAACCACACACGTACACATACAAAAACGCCCATACACATTAACACCAGTGATCACACACACATATGTGCCTACATAAAAACACACACGCATGTGTGCACATATGTGCACATATGCCTACACACATATTCTTACACATGCACAGGTGTATAGGTGTGCACACACACATGCACAAACACATACATTCACACTTACAACCCCTACCCCCTACACACATGCATTTACACTTACACCTCCACCCCACACATAGACATATGCATGCACATGAAAACCTGCAAACATGCACACACACTCACACACACGCAAATACATTTGCATACACACATGCACATGCACGTAACAACACAAATAGACACACATACACACATGCACACACATATGTGCACACCCACATGCATAAATACATACACATAGAGGAATACACATGCACTAATACACATGTATACACACATACAACCACACATATACACATACACACATCCATACACACATGCACATACATACACATGGATGCACATGCACACAAACACACACCCACACACACCTACAAGAATGCAAACAAACACACACACACACTCACAAACATACATGTGCACAAACAAGCATAAACACTCACACACATAAACAAAATCACATGCACATACACACATATGCACTTGCACATGCACACTGATGCACACTAGTTGACACGCACACACACACACATATAATGCCATGCACTCATGCATGTGCAAGACACTCAAACAAATGCATGCATGTGCTTGAACTCCTATGCACACCCATAAGCATGCACACATATACACATGAACACACATAAGCATACATACACACACACACACACATACACATACATGTACAACCACACACATGCACAAGCACAAACACACACATGAACATGCACGCACACATGCTCACACATACAGTAAGCACTCACCCACAAACATGGAAATGGATAGACACGTAAAAATGTGCATGCATGTATAAACAAACTCACATTCACACACACTTGCATGCACCCACATGCACACAGATGTAGGCACAAAAACAACCACACACACATGCACAAACACACATGCACAAAAATACACACATACTCATAGGCACACACACACACTCGTTCATGCACTCAAACACAAGCACATATGCACCCATTTTAGTGTATGCTCATGCACACATGCAAACAAATGCAAACACATAAGTACACCCACACATGCCCACACACATGCATATGTATACATACACCACACACATGCATATATGCATTTGCATACACACACACATGTGCAAAGACACACACACATCCACATACACACACATCCACACTCATAACAACACGTACATGCACTCATACACATGCACACACAACACACACATATAGATAAACTCACATGCATGCACACTCATGCACAAACACACACAAGCACACAAATAAGCAAACCTAAACATGAACACACACACACACACACACACACGTGTATGCATAGCCACCCACACACGCATGCTATCACACTTAGATGTCACACACACACATGTACCAACACACATGCACATATAAGAACAAACATGCACATAAGTACACACAAAAAAGCACACTTATGCACATCCACATACATTCTCATACACGCACACATGTGCCCACACACATAGAAGCATGCACAAATGAATGCACACACATACAGAAACATGCACATCCACATAGATGCATGCACACACTCACACATACATTCACAGACATGCACGCACACTTACATAAATACATTGGCGCACATAATGACATGCATGTACACTAAAAAGCACATGAACTCATACATTTGCTCACACTCACACACACACACGTAGGCACAAATATGCACACCCACATGTTCACACACGTAATAGAAAGACAAATATATACACACACACACACATATGCACAATGACACAAAGACACATATATGTATGCATAGACAAATGCACACATGCACATGCCCACAACCATAGATAAATGCAAATGTATATGCACTTGCACACACACATGTGCAATAACTCACACGCACATATGTGCCCATGTATACATACACATATAGTTGCACATGAACATACATGCACATGCATGCACTCACATGCACACAAATACAAACACACACACACCTGTGTACTCACATACAGACACACGCACACACATGCATGTACAAGCACACACTCATACTCACACATATAATTACACATACAAGCACACACACATGTATATGCATGCACACCCACATGCTCACACAGATAAACACATACAATAGCTTGAACACATGCACATAAACACATGCATGCATGCACATACACATAAACATATGCAACTAGCACACACATGAACTCACATAAGTGGACATATATGTATGTGCAACCACAGACTCATGTACATCTACACACAAACATGCACTCGCTCACTGACACACACACATACACATAGACACATGCACATGTAAGCACACACATACACATACACATATGTACACAAGCACACAGACTAGCACACACATCAATAGACACTCACACACACATACATAGACCCACACATGTATATACACACACATACATACAAAAATTACATTTCCATCAACATATGCATGTATGTACATAGGCACAAACCCACACACACTTGAACACACACACACACACGCGCGCGATCACAAGCACACATAAACTCACAAACACAAACATGTACACAAACACACATATTAACACATGCATGGATGTACACACACACATGTGCACATGCACACAAACACATGTTCACACACACACATGCACAAGCGCACACACATGCATATAAAAACTCACACAAGCATGCATGTGAACATACACAAACACTCACATGTACACAAAAGCACACATGCATATACATATGCATATAGAAACACATGCACAGACATGCACACACACATTTTCACACACATGTGCATGCACACACACAAAAATGCATACACTAGCACATGCTGGCACACATGCAAATGAACCCACATGTAGACACACATGCACACTGATGGATACACAAATGCACACACAAGTAAACACACACACACATAAATTAAAAAACAGATGAACACACAAACATGTACATGCACATGCATATAGATGCAAATCTACACACACATATGTGCACACATAAACGTACACACACAAACAATCAGATGCATATACCCAATGAACACACAAATGTACACACACAAGTAGACACACATAATCACAAACATGTACATACACATAGATGCACACCCACACACACCGAAATATACACACCCATGCACGAACACACACACATGCAAATAAGAATAAAAGCACATACATACCCACATTAAAATACACTTGCACACACACACATTTGAACCAATGCAAAAACACACTTGCACCTACACTAGCACACAAGCATAGATGCACATGAAAATGTACACACATGCCCATACAGAGGAACACACACATGAACACACAAGCACACACATGTTGTCACAAACACACACACATGCACATAATCCCACACAAGCAATCATGCACACACATACTAATGCACAAGCAAGCACATATGAACTCACATGCACATGCACATGCACATACATACAAGTATACTCACTCACACATATGTAGACACACGAACACACACAGGCACTCACACACACATACACACACATTGGCTCGCACACACACGTGCATGCCTACATAGACAACCACACATGCATAATGCATACACATAAGTGCACATGCACACACACACACATGCACATGCATTCACACATGCAAAGACACATCAACACATGAATGCACACACATAAGCATGCACATGCTTATACAAACACACATGCTCACACCCATAAACATGCACTCACATGCATACATGCTCACACACACACTCATAAAAGCACATGCACACATATGCACATGCACATGTACACAAATATGAACACATAGCCACATCCACTCGTTTGCATACATGCACCTAGACACACATACACACACACACACACACTCACATACACACATGCACACAAACATGTTGACACGCATGCAGTCACACACATGTATGCACATACACACATAAACACCAATGCTTAGACATGCACAAATAAACACATGCATGTGCACATGCTCACATATACACATATACATGAGTAGACATAAACACATAGATGCACACATGCATATACATGTATGCAAACAAACACATACATATCATCATGCACACACACATGCACACAAGCAAACACATGCACACAAACACATAAACACATGGACAATACACACACACAAACATGCTCACATACATACACCCATAGAAAAATATGGAGAAATATAGATTTGGACACACAAATGACCATGCATACACACACACATGCACACACATGCACATGCACACACATGCATACACACTCAAACACATACACTTATATGCATACACACTCAAACACACACACTCATATGCATGCACATGGACACACACATGCATGCACACACATCCATAGGGATAGACACACAAGCATGCATACACATATGCACCTATGCAGACACATGCACATGCATAGAAACTTGCATACCAATATACTCAGGCACATACACATACATAAATCATATGCACACATACGAACAAACATAGATGCATATATGCAAGTGAAAGCACACACATGCATACCCATACATGCACATGCACACACACATGTACCCACACATGCACACTCATATGCACACACTCATAAACATAGATATTTAAACATATCCTTAAGCATAAGCACACATGCACACATGCACACACATACATACGTATGCACATACGCACATATGCATGCATGCACACACACATACCCACATACATGCACATGAACACACACACACTTGAATACATCCATATTAGCACATGCTTGCACATATGCATAAATACATAAATACATAAATACATAAAAACATACACACATGCACACATACATGAACACACACTATGATGCATACACACACTCAGGCATAAAAAATATACTCACATGCACATGCACACACACACACACACATAAGAACACATGCATAGCCATATGCAAATATATGCCCACACACACGCATGCACAAGAACATAGAATTGCATAAAAGCACACACACACAACAGTTGTGCATAAAAAGATACGCCCAGACACACGTACGCACACATGTCTACACACACTGATACAAATGTAAACACGCACACATATGCACACACGTATGCATGCACACATACATGCACGTACTCACACATGTACATGAACTATCACAATGCATATAGAAGTGCACACACAAATGTGCCAACACTCATGTAGACCCACATGCTTGTACACATACACACACACATGCACACATGTGCATGCAAAAACACAAACACATGCACATAAATGTAAACAAACATATACAATGATACATGCACACACACACACATGTGCTCGTATGCAAACATGCACATGTATACAATCACACACAAACTCACATGTACACACACCAACACCAATGAACACACACACACACATGAATGCATACACCCACACATGTACATAGGCACACACACACATGCACAAAAACATGCATACACACACCCTCACAAACACACAAACATGTGTAAATGTACATAAACACAAACTAGCACACACACACACATGCACACATACACAAGCATGCACATAGACACAAACGTATAGACATAGAGACACACAACATGCACATATGCACACACAAGAACAAATGTACTCTTAGATACACAAACATAGGAACATTGACACATGCATAATCACATGCAAGCTAACATAAACATAAGCATACATAAACACTAATAGACACAAATGCATGAACACACGTGCATGTGCATGCACACACACACACATATGCATGCATTGCACACACACACAACACATGCTCACACATGTACATAAACATATGCAAACACAAATGCATATGCAAATGCACACACACTTATATGCACCCACATGCACATACTTGTATGGACACACACAACCACACACAGCATGCATATGCACATACACAGAAATCCACATATATGCATGTGCATGCACAAACACACATGTGTGCATGCACATAGACACGCATACATGAACACACACACATGTAGGCATGCACACACATACACACACTTGCACTTGCACACAAACACTCGCACACTAGGACACACTTGCACCTACACATTCCCATAAGCAAACACTCACATATGTAGACACACACACACACTCAAAAGCACACAAAGTCACAAATATACACATGCACACACACATAGTGACACTCGTACACCTAAGCACAAATGCTTATACACACACATATACACACATGTACGAGCATACCCACACTCATGCAAACAAACATGCACATGTAGTAGCACACAAGCACATACATGAGCACACACAAACTCACCTACGTAAGCAGATACACAGACACACACTCAAGTACACATGCACACAAGTACACACATAAGGAAGCACAAGGATACTACATAGGCATGCATACAACCAAAAGTGCACACATGCAGACCCACATGTACAACACACATGCATATGAATACACACATTCATACACACACATGTGATCATATGCACATTCACACACATACACACACATAGTCATGCACACACATGCACACACACACACACACGAATAGCCACACACACACAATAATCAACACACACACAAACATACATTCTTGTACATGTATGCACACACAAATGCACACACACACACACACACACACGTATGTAGGTGCACACATACATGCATAAAAATGAGCATACACACACCGACACACTCACACACATGCACACACACACACACACATCCACATATACATGCACACACACATGCACATGCACATATACATATTTGCACACACACACACTCACACGTATGCACAAGCACAAAAAAACTCACACACTCACACATGTACACACAAGCACAAACACACTGACACACACACACACACACACATAGAGGAACACAGACATGCACTAGCACACACATGTAGACACAAATACACATGCACAAAAGCAGGCACACACATATACATAGACATGCATGCACCTAAATGCATGAGTGTGTGCACACAAATACACATGCACAACACATACAAACATGTACACACATGCATTTATGGACACACAAACACACATACACATACACATACACATACACATACACATATGCACACATACATCCACACATGTACACACATAACAACACACTCATGTAGGGGCACATGCACATGAACACATGAACCCATGAACACACATAGGTATACACATAGACACACACAAACACACACGCACACACACACACCTAAACACACAATCACACACATGCACACTCACATAGAAACACACGTACACTCACACACATGTACAAACATGTATGCACATACACGAACATGGACCATCACATACACACACACACATAAAGCACATGCATATTACACGAACTGATTTGCACAATTACACATGTGCACACATGCATGTTCACACAGCCACACACACATACACAAGCACATATCCACACAAACATGCACAAGCATACATATATAGAAAGATACAGTCATGCAAGCACACTAGCAAATGAATGCATCCATGCACAAGCAAGCGTTTGCCCATGCACACACATAGATAAACACTTGCACCCACACACACAAGCATTCACACATATGCTCACTCATACATATGTGCATGCACTTACACACACATGCATGCACATATGCACAAATACATATAGGAATAGACAACACACCCACACAGTTGCATTCATAGACATGCATGCACAAATAGACACACAAACACACACAAATAAGCACACATGCCTGCTTGCTTGCACAACATATGCATATGCACTCACCTATATACACACACACACACATGCACAAGTAGATTTGCACACATATGTGAACAACACAGGTGCATACATACAGACAAGCACATACGCACACACACACACACATGCATAAGCACATGCATAAGCACACTTGCACCCACATGCACAGGTATAGTCTCATAGACATGCACTCACATAGGAATGCACACATGCACAAAAAACATACACACATAGACACATGGATGCACCCACATGCATATGCATACACGCACAGACACACACATGCATCAATGCACACTTGCACATGTATGCACACACACACACAAACACATACATATGCACATGTACATTCATGTATGTAGACAAACACACATCCACACATGCATGCATAGACACAAGGAAATACACTCACACACGCACACACAAACACATAGAGACACACATACAGACTCACACACATGTTGATACACACACACACATGCAGACACATGCACATGTAACCAATTATGCAAGCGTGTATGCATATGCACGCACATGAGCACTCATATGCACATATGCATGCACAAATGCGCACACACGACACACATGCATGTACACTTGGACGCACACACACGAATACATATGTGCACATACATCAACATACAAGCACAAACTCATAATTACACACACACAAACAAAGACACAGACACATGTACACACACATATGTTCACTAACATGAAAACACAAGAACAACACATTGCATACATATTTATGCACATACACCCACACCCACACATAGACACTTGAACACACAGACACATACACATGGACACATTGATCTACACACGCATATAAGCATACAACCACAAACTAAAGCACATAACTACATGCTCACAAGCACCCACAACATTACTCATAAACACTGACACACACACAAGAACATATACACACAAGTGCATACTCAAGAACACTCATGCTAGCACAAACACACACATACACACATCCACGGATGAACAAATGCACTTATGCACATGCAAACACAAAAACATGCACACATGTACACATTCACACATGCAAGCAAGCACACAAACACACACACATGCACACAAACACAAACACATACATACACACATGGAGATGCACACACTCAGATGCACATGCACACAAACTCACATACGCACACATATACACATGCATGTCCATTCGTGCATACATACACACACACACACTTGAAAATACACAAACATGCATACATGCTCACATGCTAACATGCACACCTGAACACATATGCATGTGTGGATGCACCATATACACACATGTGCATGTATACACACATGTGCACACACACAAGCTCATACATGCATCAATGCACTCACTTACACACATATGTGTAAACTTAGACTCAAATATACATGTAGGAAAGTAAGCAGACACACAAACACCCCCACACACACATGCACCCACACATGCTTTTATGCATGCCCACACACACATAAACCCACACACACTCACATTCACTAGCACGCACACATGGCACATACATAGACACAAACACACATGCACACACAACAATTATACACTTTCATATACATAACCACACATACACATGTGCACACATACATGTATGCATGTACACACACACAAGAACACACATGAAAATGTATAGGCAAACACACATAAGAACACATAAAAACACATAAGAATACACACAGATGCACATACACACACTTGTAGGTGCATGCACTCACACAAAAACACAACAACTCTTACAAATATGCACACACATATGCATGGCACAAACACATGCACACTCATATGCATGCACACATATGCATATCAATATGCATACAAACAAACATACATACGCTAGCACAAACATGCATATACACACAAATGTTCTTGTGGACAAAATCACACAAACACATGCACACAAGCACATGTGCATGCGTGCACATACACACATATATGCACACGCACACCAAGCACAAGTGTGCATGTACATACACACACATTAAACATATACACATGCACACAAACTCGCACAAGTACATGCATAGACACACGCATAAACCATTCCATGCAAATATTTACACAAGTATGCAAACACACATGTAAACACGCATAAAAACAAACACATGAATACACATAAATGATCATGCACACACATGCACACACATATACACACATGCACATACACAAACATATGCATACAGAGACACACGTGCTCATGCGTGCATGTGCACAAGTACACATTGTCACCCCACACACACGTGCACACACACCCACAAACCTATAATACATATGCATACACAAATGCACACTCACACTCTTGCACACACAAACATCCATGTACAAACTAATGTACACACATGCACACACATGTGAATGCAAACACAAACAAATGTACACATGTACACGCACATGTATGCACACACACATGAATGTACACACACCCATACACACACACATACACCCACAAACACATCCATACAAACACATGCACTTGCACAAATATGAACACACACTCACACAAATACAAACATGCAAATGTATAGGAACACACATAACATAGAGGACACACATGGGCACACATATGCAAATGCACATATAGACACATACATAAACATAATCACACTTACACACACATGCAAACATGTGAACACATGTAAATGCAAGCACAAGTATGCACGTATGTTTGTACATGCATTTACACTCAAACATACACATAGATGTATACACACATGCATACACACATACACACACATTTCACACTCATGCACACAAACACTTGTATACATGCATGCATGCACATATACATGCAAGCACACACACAATCATATATAGAGGAGATAGACACACATACACACACATATGAATGCAAATACATACACCAACATACATACATAGCACATGTACATGTGCACACTTACAAGCACAAACACACAAGCATAATTATACATACACGCACACATACACATATGCACCCACTCGTGCATGCACACACACGCATAGATGCATGCACACATACATGCATACATACAAACACACATGCATATACACATGCACACACACACATGTACACATACAATTACACACCCATGCACACTCACACACACACAACACGAACACACACATGCTCATAGACACTCACAAGAACACACGTGTGCACACACACTAGTACACCCATACACAGACACCTGCATACAGACCCATAGATATAGACACACCTGAATGCATACACGTGTGATCACACACAAAAACACTCACACATACACACACACCCAAACACATGGATGCATGCATAATCAAAGGCACATATAGAGACACAAACATGTATATAGACACACACATTCATAGGGATACACACACAAACACAAAAACACAAATGTGAACAAACATGCACACAAATGCACACTTGCATGCATGCACACATAAACGCATGAACACACATGTGTACATATAGGCACAAATAGATGCACCCACATATGCATGCACACAGGTACATGAAAATGTACACACACACACACTCACACACTCACACACATGCCCTTGTGTAGATGCACACTTAAAAGCACACATACACACACCTAACTATACACATGTGCAGATAGACACACATACATTGTACCAACACAAATGCGCACATAAACACATGAACACACACACACACATGCACTACCCCACACATAAGCTCACAGACATGCTGACACACATGAACATGCATGCACACACACACATTCATGCATACAACTACACCCACACATGCATGTATGCACACACACATACACACGCAAGCATGCACACATAGACACACACATACAAACACAAACACTCACCCCACCTCACACACATGAATGAAAACACATGCAAATGTATGCACATGAACACGCATACATCCTCGTAAAAACATATGCACCTGCATGCATGCAAGCAAAAACATGCGAGTCCACTCATGCTCACACATGTGTACAAACATGCACCCACACATGCAAACAAATACAAACGCATAGACTCATGGGTAGACAAACATAAATACACACATGAAAATGCACACATATATGCACATAGACACATGCACACAAGGACACACATACATGCTTAACCACACAAACACTCATAGTAACACACATGTACATATATACAAACACACATACACACACATGCACATATAAACACATGCATAAGTGCACACACATGCACACACGATCACACACGCACATATGTGCACACACAAGCTGATGAACACGCATGCACACACACACATGTGTGTGTGAACACATACTCACAACTAAACACACACACATGCACACATACTTACATGTAGGCACGCACATGCACACGTGCATGCGTGCACATATGCATACTCCCACACACACACATTCACACATGCAAGCATGTATATAAACACACACATCTACTCACACACACGCATGCACGAACACACACACACATGTACACACATGAAAAATACTCACACATACACACACATTTATACACATGAATACAAGCACACAAATATGTTCAAACACATGCTAATGTACACATACACACAAGCATACACACACCCATGCATGCATACACATGCACAACAACATGCACATATACAAACATACATGCACACACATGCACAACAACATGCATATATACACACATGCATGCACAAACATGCACACACATACACATGCAAGCACTCACAACCACACACACTCGCTTACACACATGCATGCACTAATGGGATGCATGAACACATATGTGCACATGCACACACACATGCACACACATACATATAGACATATACACAACACATCCTTGCACAAATGTAACACACATGCATGCACACAAACAAACATAAATGCATACACACACACAAACATGCATATGAATACACTCAAATAAACAAGCACACATTCACACATGCACATGCATCTGCACACACAAGAACAACACACACACATGAATAGTCTTTCACATAAACTCAATCAAACACATGTACACACATGCAAGCATGCATACAAGCATATGCATGCACACACATACCCACACATACACACACACACACACGCACGCATATTTGCACACTACACATGTGCACATAAATGCACGTAAGCACAAAAACACATGCATACACATATGCACCCACACACATGTGCACATACACACAAGTAGACACACATGGATATACATATGCACAATCACAAGCACAATTGTGCACACTCACATGCCCATGCACATTCACACATAGACAAACACACTTGTACACACACACACACACAACACAAACTCATGCCTTCACTCTCCCCTCCCCCCCCCCACACATGCACATAAGAGCACACATGTACATGCATACACATACACACACACACATGCACATCTGCACACACCCACACATAAACAACCACACATATACCAATATGTGTAGACCTACTTGTATGCATGCACACATGATCACACACACATACGCACTCACACATGCACACACTTAGATGTAGACACAAAAACACACACATGTACACACACACACATGCACATACACACACATAAATAGACATGCAATCTTACAAACACATATGCATGTAAATAGACACATGCACACATATAAACACACATAAACTCATCCACACACACATGCACACAAACATTCACACACCCACACACACACATGCACATCCTTATGTATAGTCACATACACGTATGCCCATTCATAAACACACACACACACATGCACACACATGTCAATCACAAACATACACAAGCGCATGCACCCATTTAGACGGATGCATAATCATATAAACAGGCTAATAGACAAGTTCACACACACACACACATGGAAGTTAAAATGCACACACACATAGATGCATGCATACTCAAACATAAGCACACACACACACACACATGCATGCATGCACATACACACACATACATACACAAGCATACACACACACACAAATACGTGCACACATGCCTTCACACACATATGCATAGACAGACACATATACGCATACACACAAGCAAGCATATACACATGTGTACATTCCTGCACATAATCATAACATATGCACACATGCTCATACACACACAAACATGCATGAACATTCACACATGCAAGCACAAACACACACATCTACTCACACACACACACACATACACATACAAACACAGGTACAAATGCATCTACACATAGACATACACATACACACATGCATGTGCACATGGATATGCACACACTTGAACATTTGCACACACACATATACACATGCATACACATCAACATACTCACACACACGTGTGCATGCACACACAAAAAGACATGAAGTCATGCATATAAACTAGCACACACATTCAAATATATATGCACACACACTCATATATACATACACACACACATACACAAACACACAAACACACAAACACGTACATACACATGCACACACATGTACACATAAACGCATGCATAGAAGCACATATAAACACACAAATGGTCACACACACACACATGCACATGAATTCATGCACACATGCATGCACCCACACATAATTGTAAGCACAAACATAGGTACACATAATAACACTCACATACAGATGTACAAATGAATGAATGCATACAAAGATGCATGCAAAATACACAAATGTGCACAAACACTCCACATAAAGATGCACACTCTTAAAGTGCTCACTTGTAGTTGCACACATAAACATATACACATGGACAAATATGCATACATGCACATAGGCATGCACACGTGCACACCCATATAGACAAATGCTCATAGGCGTACACACATATGCTTGCACACACATGCACAATCACACACACAAGTGCATATATGCATGCATGTGCATACACATAGACATGCGCACATAGGCACACACACACACATGCATACATGCATGCATGTGCACACAAACTTGTGCATATACACACTTGTGCAATCATATATGCAATCATGCACACAAAACTATGCATGTAGATATACACACAAACTTGTGCAATCATGCATGTAGATATACACACTTGCACATATATGCACACAAAACTATGCATGCACACACATGCATGGACAACAACAAACACTAACATATGCATGCACACATAGGAACATATACACGCCCTTGAACGCTCATGTACATACACTTACACAACACATACACACACACACACATAAATACGCACACAAAACACAAACATGTGATGCATACATACACACATGCAAACACATACACCCAATCACACATGTGTACATGAACAAATAGATGCACGCACATATGAACACATCAAATTGGCACATGCATGCACACACACCCACAAACTTAGAAGCACACACCTACATGCATGTATACACTCACATAATTGCAACACACTTATATGCTTATATAACAAAACACACAAATACACACAATAACATGAACACAAATTCACACATGCACACATCTATACACACATACACACACATGAGCACACACACGCACACACAGAAGCACATGTGCATGTAGACACATATGCACAAGCATGTACACACCGATATGCATAGATGCATGCACATACAAATATAATAGAACACACACAAGCATGCACTAGCAAACATACACATGCACATGCACAAAAATATGTTCTTACACACACTCAGTCACTCCCACACATACACATGCACAAACATGCAGACACATAAGTAAACACATGACAACACATCCACATAGACACAAACAGTTGCACTCACACATGCATATGCACACACATGTATGCACACATGCACATGGACAGTCATACACACAGACATGCAAAAACATACAAACAAACACTCATGTGTAGAAATGAATGCAAACTCATACGCACACGAACACATAGATGCATGCACATGTAGAAACACATGTACAATCTTGCACAGTAATATGCACACACATGAATGTACACACACATGTGCTCATGTCCACACTTACTCACATGTGCATACATGCACAAACTCTTATGCACACCCACACACATGAACATGCACACTCATGCACCCACATACAATCCCATATATGCATGCATGCACATGTACACACATATGTATGGATGTACATAGGTGCAAATGGATACAAACACATATACACACAACATCACAAATGCACAGCATCACACACAGACACACACTTACATATGCACGCACACATGCACATGCATGTCGACACACATACACAAATGTATACACACATGCATAGCAAACACACATTCACTCACACTCACATGCCCACAAATGTATAAATACACACACAAATAAGAAGACACATGCATATGCACAAGCACATAAGAAAACACACACATAAGTACACATGAACACATGAACACATGAACATGCAAACACCTCACACCTATATACACAAACATACACACACACACCCACTCACATGCATATGTACGCACACTCAAATTCACATTTGCAAACACATGTGCTCTCACACATACACATGCACACAAACATGCATAAAAACATGCACACATACACAAGAATGCATGCACAACAGCACACATGCAAGCACGCACACTCATACCCATATAGACATACACCCCCGCACGAACACATGCATTCACTACAACATGAATAAACACACAAATACACATGCACACACACACCCTGACACGCAAATTCCACTCTTGCACAAACATGCGCATGCACACACACATACAAACACGCACACACATGTAGACATAAACACGTAGGCATACACACACATGCACCCATGGATGCACTGACACTTATGTACACAGATGCAAGCACATCTACACACACAAGCACACACATGCACACACATGCATATGCACAACAAGCACACCCATAAATAGATACATGTAGGAACACACACATGCATCCACACAAAGACACATACAAATGCTTACACATGCACTTGTACACACACATGCACTCTTACATGCACAAATGCACACATATGTACAATTATGCACATATACAAGCATGCACACTTCCACACAAATATGCACACACACAGGCATGTGCACGTAGACATACACACATGCACAAACACATACACATATGAACCTATATACACTTATGCACACATACACATAAACACATGCACATACACTCACACATGTAAACTCACATGCACATGTACACACACAAACATGCATGCACAAGTGCATGTCCACATGTAGACACATGCATAAAAAGGTAACCATAAGCATACATGCACACATATATACATATACACACATGCACACACACAAACATATGCACACTCATACTAACACATGCATGCACACACACGCACACACATGTGTGCCCAAACACATACACATACACACACAAAAGAACAACTACACTTGCATAAACATTCACATGCATGCTCATATATACACATGCATACTCACACACACACACACAAATATATATATGCTTATATACACAAATACACATGCACATGCACACACACATAGACAAATGCACATGCACTCACACAAGCACATTAGTGTACACAAACACACACACACACACACGTGTGTATACATAGGTATGCTCACATGCACTCACACACACACATACACACACAAACACAAGCACACACATACCTACACACATGTGCGAGCACAAACATGCATAAACACACACATGCACACAAAATTACACATAAACACACATGCACATTCACATGCACAAAAATATGCACCCACAACCACTCACATGGACACATACGTACATGCACGTGCACATGTCCACTCACACAAACATTGATACAAATGCTTGTATGCATACACACACATATGCACAAAATCACACATGCCTACACATGTTCACAAAAAAATGCATGCACACATGTCCATAAAACGAAACATAGGCATGCACACACACCCACAAGGACACACACTAACTAACTCATTCACATAGGTACAGACACATGGACACACACACACACACACATAACCAGCACACATATACCGTGCACATACACATGCACACACATGCACATTTGCAAGCATGTATTTAACAGCACTCAAACACATGCCACATACAGATACATGCATGCACATGCTTAAAAATGTAAACATACACACTAGCATGTACGCATGCCAACAAGCACAAACACAGAAACATGTGCACATACGCACATGCACATGCACACACACATGCATCCATTCTCATACATGCTCAAACAAATAGACAAATGCACTAATGAACACATTCACATGCATAGCATACACTCATAGGCACACACATTTGGAAGCTCACTTACACACATGTACACACACATGCACATAGACAAGCACACGCTCACGCACATGCATATGCACATGCATGCACACACACATACACACACGTGCACACATATGTAATCACACACACTCGCACACACTTGCACATGCTCACAAATTCAAGGACATGCCAAATCATGCACCTGCTTCTATGAACACACTCATGAACAAACACACATGCATGCACACATTGACATATGTAGACACATGCACACACACATGTACACACACAATAGACAAACATGGAACCACACCCACCCACCCACATGCACACACTCTCATACACACACACATACACACACTCTTATGCACACACATAAACACACACATGTACACACACTTGTAAGACTGCATAGATGAACTCATATGGGCATAACTACAAAAACACAAGCACATGAACACAAGTGAATCCACACACATGAACATAATCACACACAAACTTGAACGAACACACCCACTCATGCACACACATAAAACTACGCTTAGATGCTTGCAAAAACATGCACACACATGCACAAACACACACACACATACATATGCAAGAACACACAGGCATGCATAGAAATTTGCACAAACATGCACACACAGATGCATACACACATAAAAACACACATGCACATAAACTCACACACACATCCTTAAACACCCCCACACACATATATGTACATGCACACACTCAAACTCACACACCCACAAACACACACACACACTTCCATAAATACCCATGCACACGCATGCACATTAACTCACAAATAATGTTGCACGTGCACACACACACACACATGCATGCACATGAACACACACTCACACACATATGCACGAATGAAAAAACACACTCACAAGCACATACACTTGTACCCACATACATGCACATACGCATGAACACACCCATTTGTGCACAAATGTACAAACACAAATGTGCCTGTGCATAGATACATTCAAACACATGCACGGACATATATGCACATACACGTGCACATAAATATGATTATGCATGCACACACACACATATACATATGTTTGAACACATGCACACACAACATCACAAACTCTCTCACACACACACAGATAGAGACCCAAACATGCACACATACATGTAGACACAAACATGCACACATCAACAAAGGCATGCATGCACACAAACACACATCTTCTAAAACTTGCATATGTACAAACACACACACACAAACTTTTGCACATGCATAAACACACAAACAAGCTCCCATACACCCACTAAGCACACACACGCTCAAATGCTCACAAACTAGTACATGCATACACAAAACACACACACTTGTACACACTGATGCATATGCACACACACACACACATATGCATGCTAGTGTGCACAAGCACATGCACATGTACACACACACAAGCAACAACAAGCACACATGCACAAACACCCAAACATAGGCACATTGACCCACACACACTTGCACACACACACATAAGCACAAACACACACACGCACACACACGTGCACAAAAATGCACATACACACACGAACATGCTCATGCACAAAAATACATGCTCACAACCACACATATAGAGATGCACAAACACAAACACACACATGCACACATATACATGCATGTACACATGCATAGACTTGTTCACCTACACACACAAATATAGTAAGACTCATATACACAATAGACATGAGCAATCATAGACACATGCATGCCCACCTACACACACGAATGCATGTGTGCACATGCACACAAGCACATGGACTCACACTCATGTGCATGCACACCCACAAATGAACATACACAAGCACAAAAGTGCACATGTCCACACACATTCGCAAACACAAGTATACATACCTATACACAACCATACATAAAACCAAACATAGGCATCCACACACATACTCATAAGCACACACAAAAACTTGCTCATAGTCATAGGTGCATAGACACACACACACACATGACAAAGAACACATACATAAGCACAAACATGCACTCGAATGTGCACACACAGACACACATACACACGCATGCAAAATCGAACACATGTACACAAGCATATGCATGAATGCATTTAAAAGCTCTCATATACACACACATGTACAAACTTGCACACATATGCATGCACTAGCCAACTCCCATAAACACACACACACACAAGCAAACGTATGCATGTGCACCCATCTACAAGCACAGACATAGTTACAAAAACGTATGCACATGTACACACACAATTGCACATGCACTTAAACATCTATACCAATGCACACATGTATAAGCATAGTACACACTCACTTGCACATTGATGCACAAATTCACACAGATGCATGCACATGTACACACACACATGCATCCACATGCACACACATGCACACACACACACACACATGCATGCACATGTATGCAATGAGACAGACACTTGTACACACTCACACATTCACGAACATGCCTACTGGTACACACACTCGCACACATGCACACATGCATGTAGACGAACACACATATATGCACATACACATGCATTCACACACAAACATGCATGGACACATGAATACACACATGCATACACACCCACACCCCTACTGACAAACCCATGCACATAGAGACATACACACACATACACACTCATATACACACATACACAAACACACACATGCACATGAGTGCACACGCATATGAATGCAAATGGACTCATGCACGCACACTCATAGGCTACATAGATGAACACACACACATGCACACACATGCACACATGTAGACACATACATACACACGTGAGCACACATACGCAATCACACACAAACATACACAAACACGCCCACTTGTGCACACACTTGCACATATGCTCACACACAAATGAAAGCACATGCAAATGCACAATCACACAAACATGTGCATACACATGCACACACACAAACAAGTAGCGACAAATGGACACACAAACACACACACGTCCACAAACACCTGGACACGGCCACACACACACATGTTTGCATGCACACATACACTTACACACCCACGGGTACACATGCAAACACAAAAGCACATAACCATTGACACATGCACATACACTTTTACATAGACCCACACACATGCAACCATGCACTTGTGCACACACATGTATGTGCATGCACCTGCATAAACATGCACACATATACACATGCATACATGCACATATGCACACAAACTCAACCACACACACACTTATACCCACATACACGCACACATGCATGAATATACCCACTCATGCACAAACTCACACGCATGAACACACACAAGTTTATGTGAACACAAACACACACAAATGCATGCATGCATGCACATGCACACAGTTGCACATGCACACCCAAACCTAGATATGTGTGGATGTGCATACATACACACACATGCATAAACATATGTATGCACAAGTGTACACATATGCAGACACACATAGGCACACTAGCACATAGACCAATGCACACACTTATTCACACACACCCCACATACACAGATACACATGCACACACACACACACACATAAACAAAAATATGCATGCTCAAACACATGCACATGTATACAAAAACACACACATCCTAACACTTTTGAATGAATACACACACACAAACTTATGCACACATGCACACACACTCATACAAATAAGAACCCAGACACCCACTAAGAACACACACGCAAACTCAAATGCTCACAAACTCAAAAATACACACACATACTAATACACTCACATACACGTGCACACACATGCATGCACACACAAAAGTACAAACATGCATTTACAGACACACACACACATGTACATGTGCACACAAATGAACACATGGTTGCACAAACAAACATGCATGCATAAACACACCCATGTGTAGTAGCACACACACACACACATGCAAACACATGTGTGCATATACGTGGGCATAGACATACACAAGTGCCCACACACATGCATCAGCACGAAAAGCACATTCACAGACATAAACACACATAGGCACATGCACACACACACATGCAAACACACATTCACCTGCATGCACACACACACACATGAACACATACACACCACCCAGCACACACACACACATGCCTGGATGCATACACACAAATGCACACACATGTATGCGCTCATGCATAAGTAAACATGCTCACATGCACAAAGACCAATATACATCCACACACTTGAATACAAACACACACTTATGCACATACTTATATACATATGTACACATGCATGCATACAAACACATGTACCTATGCACACAAATATATGCACTCACACATGCATACACACACATACACCTCAGCACATATGAACACACACACACACACACATGCACACACATGCAAACATATATGCAAGCAAAACCACACACGCACATGTGCACACATGTACAAACATGCACACATGTGCATGCATGTAGACACACAAACGTACTCATATGCTTATGCATAGAAATATACACATTCCTGCACACAAGTGCATAAACACACAAACACACATATGCACACACACACACATATATAGATAAACAAGTGTGCTAGTACACATGCATTCACAAGTTCCCTTGCTCAACACACAAACACGTACCCACATCCACTGGCACACACACAAGCACACTTACTTGCACAAACAAACACACACACACACATGCGGATATGCACTTGCATATACACACCCACACACATATATAGAAACAAACTCACAATTGCACACTTATATAGGAATGCCTGTACATGCACACAAGCATGCACCCATGCACACACCCACACAGACACATACTCATACAATCACATAAACACACACAAAGGCATGCACATGCACTCAAACACATGCTTATGGACACATCTCTATCCCCCACACATGCAACCACAAACTTATACATGCACACATGCATGCAAACATACACATAGCCACGCACACAAAACCACTCAACACACACACACCTACACACACACACACACTTGCATACACACAAACAAATACATGCACATAGACTTGCATATGCTCACACTTGCATAAATGCAAACACAAATACACATGCACACTCACACACTCATGTGCATGTATGCAGGCACACACATACATGCACCTTAATGCATGTGCACAACAACATACACAAGTGCACACACACACACACATGCACAAACACACATTGAAATACATTCACATGAGCAAGCACATAAACACAAACATACACATAAAGACATGCACACATATATACATACGCACATGGGTTCTTAGACACACATGCATGCCAATGCTCAACACACACAAACATGCACCCGCATGCACTAGTAAACACGTGCACACTCAAATGTATACACACCCACACAAGCACACACAAACATGCACATACATATGCACATACGAACACACACCCACACATGCATACACATGGCCACAAACTCACATGAACTCAAACACATGATGTTTGCACATTCACACATGCATGCACCCTCACACACACAAGAACACACACTTACACATGCACTAAAGCACACACACCTACACAAGCACTCAAGCACACACACATAAGAAAAACTAGAAGCACAAGCACACATCCGCAAATTCACACACATGCTCATAAATGTACACACTTAAATACACATAAACACACCACCCCACACACACATACACACACAATGATAAACCCATGCACATATAAACACACAAATGGTTGCACACATGCAGACATGTATGCACCCAAGCACACAAAGAAGAACACATGCCCAAACATGCAAACATACATGCACACCCACACACTAACACACAAGCACTCCCATGCACATGCACACACGAATAGGCACATGTAAACATACATACAAAACTACAGACACACATGAAATACATGCATAAAAGCATAGTCATGCACACAAACACACACGTATGCACACGAAAGAACATACACAAACACATAAAAATGCACACAAACACTAGCATAAGCATGCATAGGAACACATACACACATACATGAACATGTGTGTGCACACAAAAACATGCATACATGCATAGATACACTTGCACCCATACACACACACAACAACACACACATGCAAAAAAGCAGACACACACATGCATACACACACACACATGTAGGCACACTCACACATACATGCTTGCTTACAAAAACACACACACCAATACACCCACACAATTGGACGCACACAAGCACACACACATGAACATGCATGTGCACAAAAACACCCATACACACTCTCTCACTTATGCATGTGCACACAAATGCACACTCACACACATGTGTCCATGCCCACACACTTGCAAAAATACATGCACAAACACACACATACACGCATACACAAATGCATACATACACATATGCACACACATACAGGAAAACACACATGCACAACCATAAATACATGCACATTAACAAGCTTGCATGCACAGACATACATGCACAAGCATACAGACACATCCAAATACCAACACACACACACACACACATGAATACATATCCCCACACACATGAATCACATGCAGAGATACACATAGATAGACACACATGTCCACACATGTCCACACATGCATGTGCTCAATTGCACATACACAAGCACATATGCATACACACATAAACACACATACATGAACACACACACACAAGAACATGCACATAGATGCACACACATGCATACACACACAAGCACACATGCACTCTTGCAAGCATACACATATGAATGCATGCACACAAAAGTAGGCACACAAACTCACACATACACAAACACACCTAAACTGAAACACATGCACACTAGCACACACATGCACACACATACACATACATGCACACAAATGAACTTGCGTTAGTCACACACTCATATATAGACACAAACAAACTCACATACCCCTGCACACACTTGCAGGCACATGCAAATGCACACCTACACACTCATATCCATTCACACACATATGCACACAAATGCATGCATGCAAACACTCACAAACACACATGTGCAAAAACACTTGCATATGCATACACACACTTTACTCTTGAGTATTATGTGTAATTAAATATTAGACTCTGGCATATAAGTGGTCTCATTTTCTTATTAGCATTAAATGTTAGCTATAAAAGGCAATGACTGTGTGATGAAGTTGTGGATACTTAAAGATAGGGCTCTGACATTTCGAGCACCTTGATCCCTATCAATAAAAGATGTTGGCATTAGGGGCAAGACTTACTAACAATGAGATATTTTATTTCCAAATATCATGGTTAGAGATGTGGCCTTGGCATATCGGTGGTCTAATTTTCTTGTCAACACTAGATATTGGCTATAGAAGGCAATAACCATGTGACAAAATCGTGGCTACTTAGAAGGGACTCTGACATGTTCAAGCACCTAATTCCTTTGAGTGATATTAGTGATGATGAGATGTAATACTTTACTTTTTTGTGTCATGATATTTAGAGGTGGGCTCATGACATGTCAAAGGTTAAAGTTATGATGATGAGATATAATATGAGATTCCTAAGTATTGGGATAAGAGTCATGGAAGAGTTTGAGTCTAAAAGATGAATATATGCGAAAAAAAATAAAACAAAATAAAAAAATGAAAATGAAAAAAATAAAAAAAATAAGACAAACACATAAACATACCCACATACATACATATGCTTGTGCATACACATAAACATGCACACAAACAAACACACATGCATAGACACACCCACACATGAACATATACATGCAACCATGCGCTCACCCACACATATGTGCATATATAAACACACCCACATGCATTCATGTACACATCTTAAGACACACACCTCTGCACACACACACACAAACACATATGTATGCACACATGCATAGACACACACAAAGTTATGCACACATATGCTTGCATGTACACACATACACATGCATGCACATAACACTAGCTCATAGACACATACACATATACACATTTACACAGATGCACGTGCTCAATCACACACACATGTGTACACACAAATACACATAGATGCATGCCCATCTACACACACACATGCATGCACATGCACTCATAAAAACTTGTAGGAACATAAATATGCACACATGAACACACATACAAGCACATGCAATCTTGCACAAACACACACACCTACATGCACACAAATGCATGCATGCAAAAACACACTCAAATGCACACAAACACACAAAAGCATATGCACACATGCATTCACACACTCACATGCAAATACACACAAATAGAAAAGTACATGTGCATGCATATGAATTGACACGCATAGCCACACATGTGAGCAGCCATGCACACACAAGCATGCACACATAGCCACACACATTCACACATGCAAAAACACACACACACAAATGCATAAATACAAACATGCATAATGCACATGCACACATAGATACACCACATAAACAAACAACCAAAGACAAGCACACAAATTTGCACAAGTACATTCATGCACACATATAACATGCACATGTAAGCTATCACACTCGTAAACGCACCTGCACACAAATACACACTCACATCCCTAATTACAAACATGCATATACACACATAGAAACACACACACACATACTAGCACATACTCAAATGAGCATGCATACATATGCACACAAACACACACAAGCTAACATACGCACACATAGACATAAGAGTGCACATGTGCACACAAGCACACGTGTGCAGACACTTGCACATAGATGCACACACACACACATATGCATGCACACATACATGCACGCACACACACACACATGCACAACCTTGCACATATGCATATGCTTGCTTTTACACTAACCCTCTCACACACTTAAGCGTACACACACATGCACACATATGCACATGCATACACACAAACATAGATACTTGCTTGCACACAGACATGCACTTATGCACACGTACACCAATACACACATGCACAAATGCACACACACATACGCACAAGAATATGTTCTCAAAAACACTCACACATCCACACATGCATGCAAGTACACTCACACTAGCACATGCTTACATGCACACACATGCATAAACACAAGCACACACGCGTGCAAACATGCACACAATGGCATGCATATGGAAACACACACACACACATGGACATCATTGTACACACACATCCACACAATTGCTTATGCATGCACTCACACATGCACACACACATACATGTATGCGACCATACTTACACACGCACATAAACACAAACATACACACATTCTTACACACACACACACATACACTTCCATGTTCACACACAAAAATGCACACCTACACCCATACACAAATACTCTCATGCACATAAACACACACACATGCACACACTAACACACAAGGCATATGCACAAACACACACCTACACCCACACACAAATACACACATGCACACACAAGCACACACTAACACATAAGACACATGTGCATGCACACACTCATTCACAAGTTCACATTTACATAAACATGCACCTACACATGTGCATACATGTATTGAAACGCATGCACACATGCACACATGCACACATGCACATACACTGAGATACACACACACAACCACTAATACACTCACACATATACAACCAAAGACATACAAACGCATAAAGAGATACATTAACACACACACATGATCATGCACATACACACACTTGCACAAATACACGCATGCATACACACACACACAGACAAACACAAACACACATGTCTACATCCATGCATATGCATTGATACATATGCACACACACAAATACATGCACAAAGGCTTACACACACACACATAGGCATGCACACATGCACACATGCATGTATACATACAAATATATACACACAGACACACACATATAAATACACACATGGCTAAATTCAAACAATCACATAAACATGCATGCACTCACACACGCATGTGCAAACGTGCACCCACACACATACATATGCACATGTACTCATACACACATCTCCAAAACACAAACGCACACACAAGCGTACACACACAAGCACTAGCACATGCTTGCACAGACACACTCACCTGCATTAGCAAACACACGCTTACACACACACATATACACAAAAGCACATGCACAAATACGTGAAGCCACATACATGCACATCCATTAATGCATAAGCATGCATAATCTTGCACATGCAAAAATGCACAAACACACATAGACACATGCTTTCATGTACACATATGCGCTTGTATTTCTACACATGCACACACTTACATGCAAATGCAAACACACATGTACACACAAATGTGCAATCACAAACAAGCACATACACTCACTCACACATACACACATTCACACACACATGCATGCATGCACAGACACATGCACTTACACATGAACACAGACACACATGTATACAGAAGTACACATGCATGCAAAAATATGCACACACCTGCACATAAACATGCACACATGCCCAGACAAACATGCGCACACAAGCACATGCACGTACTCACATGTAGACACACAAATGCACACACAGCCACATGCTCGCATACTTGTACACATACATACACAAATACAAAGGCACACTCAAAATACCCATGTAAACAAATATGCATGCACAGCCACATATGCACATGCAAACATATGCACACATAGACATGTAAACACACATGCATACATGCACATGCACACATACATACAAAAGCACACACACAAAAGCATAAAAACATACCCACACACATACAAGCAGACACGCACACAAGCACATGCACCAGCGCACACACACACACATAGACATGCACACACACTCATACACAAACAAACAAACAAGTATGCTTACATGCACGTGCATGCACTAGTCCATAACACACATAATTACACACACACATGCATGCACAGGCCTACACACACTGCAAAACCACACACACAAACATGCACACACATACAAATGGATGCATATATATGCATGAAAACACACACACATGCCCACATACACACATGAACTCACATTGACCAATAGATATATGCACACACATACAAACATGCACCAATACACAACT
Organism: Vanilla planifolia; assembly: GCA_023846275.1. Taxonomy (NCBI): domain Eukaryota; kingdom Viridiplantae; phylum Streptophyta; class Magnoliopsida; order Asparagales; family Orchidaceae; genus Vanilla; species Vanilla planifolia. Next base: position 523,873 of record JAIUJO010000321.1, on the reverse strand, counting down.
CATGCAAACACATGCATGCATCCACACACGCATATATACATACGTGCATATAAACACACGTGCACACACATGCACACACATACAAATGCATGCACGCACACACATACATAATTATACAAATGCACACACAAACATGCATACACACACAATCATATGCACAAAAACACGAGCATAGCTACATGTACATGGATGTAGGAATACAAGTACATTTGCCCAATGGAATGCCCAAACAAGTCCAGAACTTATGTGTACATGCACACACATACACATACAAAAACACATGCACATGCACATAAGCATGCACACACACCCAAACAATTGCACACACACATAAGGGCATCCGTGCACCCACATATGCACACCCACACACCCATACACGCACTAACATAAATACACACAAACACACGAGCACCAAAAATGTCATTCATGCATATGCACACACACACCCATGATGACACAAGCACACACACTGACACACACATATGCATAAATACGTGCACACACACACAGAAACATATTCATACAGTCATGCATGCACACACACAAACACATGCTGACACATATTCACACACACTTGCATGTACACACAAGCACATAAACACTTGCACTTGCACACACATTCGCATACACATACATGCATGAGTGCATGCATGCAATTGCTCACAAACTCGTACTCATGCACAAACACAAGCACACACATCCACTCTCACACATGCAAAAAATACATAAGAAATATGCATAAGCATAGACACACAAACACAAAGACATGTGCAAGTACACACACGTGTACGACCACATGCACAGTCTTGTGCAGATGCACGCACACATATATGCATACATAGGTACACACATGTTAACACACACACATAAGCACATACAGACACATGCTTGCATATACATATGCTCAAGTAGACATATGCATCCATGCCCACATACACACACGTGCACGCAGACATATGCATGTACATGCACAAACACATCCACACGTACCAACACACATGAACCCACACACATGCTTGCATCAACAACCCCACACATATGTGCAAATGCACACTCATATACACACATACACAAACACTAACACACAAACAACCCTACACACATGCACACACACATGTATTCATATATGACCAAAACACAAACACATGCACATTCACATGCTAAGCACACAATAACATACACACACATGCATGCACATGCATAACTACACATACACTAGCTCACGCATGCAATCACATGCACTCACCCACAAACACACACACTTGAACACATGCAGACAACACAGGCACACACACACAAAAGCATGCATGCACATGTGCACATAAAGATACACACTTGCATATAGTCAAGCTCACACACATACATTGATGCATGCATTCTCATGTGCATATGTGCATGCACAAACACAATCACATTTAGATAGGCACACAAATACATTCTTACACAGTGATGTGCATAGGAACAAATAGATAGACACACAGTAGGCATATGCACAGATGCTTAAATACACATACATAAACATGCTCACACATATACATGCAAATACATGCACGTGTAAACCTACGTGCTCACATGTACGCAAACACAAAAGCATAGATGCACACACATACACACGCACATGCATATGAACAAATACACATGACCATAAACACACGAGAACAAAAAGATAACATGTGCACACATATTCATATGCTTGTATGTATGCATAAGAACATGCACACAAGCCCACACACACCCACACGTTAGAACACACACCAACATGCACCCACACACACAAACATGCACACACATACACATGTGCACCAACATATGTACAGGCACATGCACATGCAAACACACTCGCATACCCATTCACACACATGGAAATACACATGCATATTCACACACATGTATATGAACAGAATGCACACATATGCACATGCAATCATATACATACCCACTAATAAACAAACACACACACACATATGCAAGCACACACATGTATACACACATGCATGTGTAAATATATACATGAACATGCATACACAACCAAACACACAACACACATATACAAACATGCACTAATACATATTCAAAAAAACATGTATATACACAGACAAACACACATACAAATAGACACATCTACACACCTATATGCACAAGAACGAAAATTCATACATGCTCACACACACATGCACATGCACATAAACACACATACACACACTCTTGCACACATGCATGCACATAAACACACAACCACACATGTACAGGCGTATGTACACATATGTACAAACACACATGAAAACACACACACAAATGCACATGTTCACACACACTTATACACAAACACACACATTCACACATGTGCACATACACATACATAAACATGGATATGCACACAAACTCATGTACACACATACACCTACACAAGCACCAAAACACACACATAGACTTGAATGCACACATAAATAAACTCACATGCATGCAAACTCACACACATGCATACACATACACACAAATGCCAACACATACATATGCACAAAAAAACACACATGCACATACATGCACACAAATGTGCACACACACACACATACTTGCAATAACATTTACATATGCATGCACACATGCCAGCAAATGTGAACACACACACAGGCACATACATACACAAACACATACAAGCTAGCCCACATATATACATAACCTCACATGCACGTATAAGCACACACACACATACCCACTTTCATGCACATGTACGCACACACATGCATGCATGCGTACATGCACACATACTCTCAGGAAAACAAAAACAATCTCATGGACAAGTGTACACACACAAGCACATGTGTACACATGCAGGCAAAGACACTTGCATACACACGTGCACTAGCCCACAAACACTCAAGAACACATAAATGTGTATGCACACACACACATGTGTACACTCTCACAAACATAATACCACACACAAGTACACATACATACACATGCAAATGTACAAACACACAGAAACCCTCAAACATGCACACACACAAGCTCAACACACATAAACACAAAGACATGTACATAAGAACAAACATAATACATATGCATGTACACACAAACACTCATACATATGTGTGCACATGCACACACACACTTGCTTACGAATATGTACATGCACATAGACTCATACACACACGTATATACACACACATATAAACATGAGAATACACACACACATGTACATACACACACATGCACATATCCATGCCAGCATGCCCATGCACACACATTTATACACACATTTACACACACACATGATAATGCCCAAACAAGTATACACACACGTGCACACAAGCACATAGACTTCCCTAGGAACATATATAGACATGCACCCATATGAACACACATACACACTCATATAAGAATGCATACAAACATACACACATAAACAATTAAGCATACACATCCTAAACAACACGCACAAATGCACATGTGTAAACAAATACATGCATGCCCACTTGGAACACATACCTTCCTAGGTAGACACCCACATGCACACACATAGGCTTGTAAATTGGTACACACTCACAACACACACACACACATGATCAAGCATGAACACACATGTGTACATTCAGGAACACGTACTTCCCCTTGTAGACATCCACACACAAGCATAGGCTCACAAACATGTACACACTCACACACACACGTATGATCAAGAATGCATGCACACACACATCCATGCATGCACACAGACATGCACATGCACACTCATATGCACATGCATATGAACACACAAGTGCACGTATACATGAAAACGTAATAGCATACACAAATGCACACATACACACACTTACACAAAAGCACAAACATACACACATTCACACACATACACACACTCGTACATGCATGTACAAACAAATGTACAGACACACACATACATGCACCAGGATACATAGTTGGACTTAGATGCACACATGCATGAATGAACAGATATGCACACACACACTCACATGCACTTGATAATCGCTGAACCCACACATATGCACGTGCATGCATGGATATATACATGCACACACACACACACGAATGAATGTGCATAAACACAAGCACATATGCACACATTTTCATACCACACAAGGACAAGATGACACACACACACACGTACATGTAGACATAAACGAACACATGCACCTGCATGCATGCATATATGCACACACATGCACACTCACATAAACATACCCTTCCACACACAACTACACTTGCACACCCACATGCATACAAAAACACACACAAACACACATTGACACATACAAAAATGCCCATAAAATGACACACACATACAAACATGCATGCACACACACACATGCATGAACCTACACATATACACACATAGGTTCACACTCACTCATGCATGCATGCACACACATACATGAACAAGCACACAAACACATACATCTACACACACACAAACATGCATACACACATGCACATATGCACATAAACAAATACTCACTCATGCACATACACTCATGCACACAAACATACACACATGCATATGTACACATACAAACACACACAAAAACATAAACACATGTGCACACAAACACCAACATTCATACACATAGACACATGCATGCACACGTGCATAAGCACATGCACAAGCTGTGCACACACACTAGCACACTCAAGCACACACTTACATTCAAATACACACACATGCACATGCACACAAAGACATGCATATGCACAAAGACACACATGCACACACACATACACACATAAGGACACACATGCATATGTGCACCGACACACACATGTGCATGTAGACATACACACATATGCATGCACACACATATATGTATGCACACACATGCACATACACACATGAACACACACATGCACCTATGTGCACGTTCACACATGCATGTACATACATAAGCATACTCAAACCTACCCACACACACCCTTACCCCCACACATGCACAAGCATGCATGCATAAGGCACACATACAAACACACACACATACACATGCATGCACACATGTAAAGATAAGAATACACACACTCTCATATAAACACATGCATGTGCATAGTCACACACATACACACATGAACATACACAACCACACACACATATGCACATACATCCATATGCACCAACAAACACTTGCACACACACATATACACATAAACATACATATTTAGATAAATACAATGTCAAACAAGCACATGCACACACATGCACACATATTCATAGAATTTAACACACATAAGCAAGCACATGCATGCATATGCACACATGCATGCATATGCACACATGCAAATATGCATGCACAATGAACACATGGACACACATTCGAGTGCCTTAACACCAACTCACACACACACACTTATGTGTACTTCCACAAGTGCACACATAAATGTACTCAACAATGCACATACACAACCACATACACACTCACAAACATGTTCACACATAGAAATGTAAAAAGACACACACATACACTTACATGCACATACACATGCACACATGAACACACATGCACACGTGCACCCACGCACTTACTCAAACACACAAGCACACCTATAAATGCACACCCACACAACCCATGCACACACACCCATGCAAAAACACACACATAGATGCACACAGACATGCACAAACACAAATACAACCACAATCGTACAATCACACACATGCACACACATTCACATAAATGCTCACATGCACACACAAGCACAATCTCAAACACATGCACACATATATGTAAAGACATCCTCAAACACATACTCACACACAAATGCACATATTTATACAAAAAAACACTTACAAGACATGTGCATAGACAAGTACACACATACACATGCATACACACATGCAGACATCACACAAACTCTTGTGCATAGACACACAAATACACACATGAACATACGAATGCACACATACAAACACACGCACAAATGTGCACACACACACACACACATTTTTATATGCACACACACAATCTCATATGTGCTCACACACAAACACATGAACACACATGCATACACATACACATACACATATATAAAAAAAACACATTCACACATACACGCACATGCATGCACAAAATAATGCATACACCTACACACACATGCAAACACATATAAATCCATAGAAACACTCATATAGACACATTCAAATAAGCACACACACAAATACACATATTTACTAATGAACACACATAAATGAGCACACACACATTCATCACAAACATATACATAAACATGCACACATAGGCACTAACATGCCCATAGATATGCATGCACACTAACCCCTATAGGTATGCACACACACACACATAATGCTCACACATGCACACTCATGCACACTTGCACAAATGATCATATAGTCATGCACATATACACTTGCACACACACACGTACACAAAAGCATGCACACATGCACATGCACATGCATATGTACACACACATATACAAAAATGTTGATCTATAAACACATACACACACACACACATGTATACATATGCACAAATGAACATGCACGCAAAAGTATGCACACATAAAGACATACACATGCATGCACACATGCAATCACATGCACAAACTCCTCCACACAATGCACACATATGAACATGCATGCACACACACAAAAGCACACATATGCTCATATACATATTAGCAGGAATGCACACGCACACATATACTTGCAGATACACACACACACACGCACACTAACATGCACCAATGAATACATACATACACACACACTTGTAAACACAATGTAAGAGTACATGCACACATCCACACATGTGTGCATGCACATGTAGATAACCTGCACACATGCATGCACATGCACAAACACACACAAATGCACACATGCTCGCACACATATGCACAAGCACACACACACATAATCATAAATGCACATATATGCATACTCATATGCACACACATGTGCACAGACACACACATGTGCATAGACACACACATGAACACACACCATCCACAGACCCACATGTATGCACATATTCTTTTGCACACACGCACACACTCACAACTACACACATAATAACACATACACACAAAATCCCATATACATAGCCATACACACATGAACAAACAAATGTGTATGTTTAGACACACATAAGCATGCATGCACGCATCCATGCACGTAGGCAAACGCTCACACATGTATGAATGCATACACATACACATACACATGCATACTAAAGAACACAAATACATGCAAACATACACATAAGTATATGTACACATGCACAAATATACACACACACACCCCTAAATGCACATAAACAAACATTCACACACACACACACACGTGCACAAGCATAGACACATGCACGCATGCACACACAAGTAAACATAGGCTCATACACATGCACATGCATGCACCCACACACACACACCTGCACACACATGCATATACATTTGTACAAAAACACAAATGTGCATGCGCACATGCAAACACACACGCCTTCACACACGCACACCTGTACATGCATACAAACATGCTTACACACAAACACACACACACACACATACACACGCATGCATGCAAACACATATGCACATGCACAACCACACTGACTCACACTCACATGCACACCACATGCATGCATGAACACACACAGATGTGCACATGCTCACACAAGTAGTTACACGCACACAAACTTGTACACATATGCACAACCACACACATACACTTGTAAACATGCACACAAGCACCCACAAACACAGTCAGTCATGCACACTTGCACACATACGTATACATGAACAAGCAAAAATCTATAAGCACACAAACACATAGGTAATCACAAGTATAAATGCTCACATGCATGCACACACACACACACATAAAGATAGTCATGTGCACACACATTGGTACCCATACGCAAACATGCAGGCATGTGCATAAATACATACATGCACACACACACACAAATATTTGCATGCACACAAACAAGCACACATGTTCACTGAAATACATGCACACACACACACACACTCACGAACACATTTAGAAGTACACAGATGCACATGTAGGAATACACACAGACAACCATCTACATACACACATGATTGCTTACACACATAAATACAAACATGTACACATGTACACACAAACAAAAAATAATAACACACATACATACACACACTTATACCAACACACACACACATTGTCGCACACACACACACACACAAACACAAGCATACACATATACATAAACATACACATGCACTTACACACACACACACAAGCTTCCATGTGCACAAACACACATGCACATATACATGGAAACTCTCTCATACACATACACCCAAACACACACAAACACTTGTGCAAAAACATATGTACCCACACAGAGAAAAATACAAGCACACACATGTATAAATGACACCCATACTCCATGTGTGTGTGTCTCTTTTTGAGAATACATGCTTGTGCATGAGTGTGTGCATCTATGTGTTTTTATTTGTGCTTGTGTGTTCATGGTCATGTGTGTGTGTGTGCATGTGTTCATTTACATGTGTGCATCCTAGTGTGATTATGCTTGTGTGTGTAGGTATGCGTGTGGGTGTGTGTTTGTGATTTGCGTGTGCTAGTGTCTGTGTATGTGTGCCTATACATATACATTCATGCAAGTGTATGTATTTTTATTTGAATAAGTTTGTGCATATGTGTGCATGTATGTGAGTATGTATGCATGCATGTTTTGTGTGTGTGAGTGAACGTGTATGTGCATGTGTTTGTGTTTGTGTGTGTGTGTGCATGTGTTATGGGTGTATTTGTTTTTGTGTGTGTAGTTGTGTATGTGTCTACATGTGTGCATGTGCATGTGTGTGTTATGTATGCATGTGTGTGCATGTGTGTCAATGTGTGCATATGAGCATGTGTGTGTGTGTGTGTGTGTGTGTGCATGTGGGTGGATGTGTGGGTATATTTTTATGTAATGCCAACATTTGTTTATTGTTGTGGGTGCAACTGTGGGTATGCATAAGTGTGTGTGCCTGCATGTGTGTGTATATGTTTTTGTGTGTTTGTATATGTGCACGTGTGTGTTGTGTGTGTTTGTGCCTCTGCTTCCATGTTTTTATGTTTTTGTGTGTGTGCAAACATGTGTGTGGGTGCATGTGTATGCATGTGCATGTGCGTGTATGTGTGGTTGTGCACATGTATGTATGTATGAATCAGTGTGTGTTTGTTTGCATGCATGTGTATGTGTATGTGTATCTAGCTTAATGTGGTGTGCACGTGTGTTCATGCATGCAAGTGCACATGTGTGAGGATTGGGGAGTGTGTGCAAACTAGCATGCATTTTTGTGTGTGCAGGAATGCACTTGTTTTTGTGGGTTAGTGCATGGATGCTTATGTATGTTTAGGTTTGTTGGTATGTTCATATGTGTGCACCTATTTGTATTTGTACACATGCACATGTTTGTATGTGGATGCGTATGCATGCATGAGTGTGTGTGCCTATATGTACATATGTGTGTGCATATATGTGCATATGTGTACTTGTGTGTGCATGTGTGTATGTGCTTTGATGCATATGTATGCAGCATCTATGCTTATATGTGTATGTCTGTGTGTATATGTGCATGCATGTGTGTGCTAGTGTGTATGCCCGTGTGTGCTTGTGCGTGTGTTTGTGCACACGTGTGTGTGCATGAATGTATGTGTGTGCTTGTGTATACATGTGCATTTGTGTGTGTGCATATTGGCATAAGCATTTGTTTGCTTTTTGTGTGTGTCATTTATGTGTTTTTCTATGTTTGTGAGTGTGTGTGTTTGTCCATGTGCACATGTATGAGTGTTTGCATGTGCATGTCTGAGTGTAGGTGTGCATGTGTGCTATGTGTTTGCATGTGTGTGGGTGTGCATTTTTTGTGTGCATAAGTATTTGTGCATGGATTTGTGTATATGTGAATTTATTTGTGTGCATGCATGTGTGTTTGTGTCTGTGCATGTGTGCTGCTTGTGACCATGTGTGTGCATGTGTTTATGAGAAAATATTTTTGCATGTGTGTCTGCTTATGCATATGTGTGCATGTGTGTGGTTGGTGGTCTGTTTGTGCATGAGCATATGTGTGTGTGTCTATGTGTGTCTTTACATGCGTGCATGTGGTTACATATGTGTGTATTTTTGTACGAGTGTGCATTTGTGTATGCATAGGTGTGTGGGAATTTGCATACATATGTGAATGTTTGTGTACCAATGTATTTGTAAATCCTTGTTTTTGTGTGTGCATGTGTATGTGTAGGTACACGTGTTTGTGCTTATGTGTACGTGCATGTATGTGAGTTTGTGTCTGTGTGTGTGCTTGTGTGAGTTCCTGTTGATGTGTGTTGGTGTGCATGTACATGTGCATCTGTGTATTTGTGCATGTGTGTGAGAATGTACATGTGTGAGTTCATGGATGTGCATTTGTGTGTGTGCATGTACATGTGTTTATATATTTATATACTTCTATGTTTGAGAAATTATGTGCATGTATGTATGCTTATGAGTATGTGTATTTGAGTGTGTGGTTTTATGTTGTTGTCTAAGAGTGAGTGTGAATGTGTGTGTGAGTGGGTGTCTGTGAGTTGTGTGTGCATATATGCTTGCATATATGGGTGTGTGTGTAATTTTGTGCTTGCCTTAGTGTGTATGGGGGTGTGTACTTATGTGTACATGTGTGTGCACATATGAGTGCATATGCATACTTGTGCTTGTCTGTGTGTGCTTGTGTGTGCATAATATTGTGTGTGATTGCATGTATGTGTCTATTTATATGTGTGTTTGTGAATGTTTGCATGTATGTGTGTGAGCATGCATGTGGGTCTGCATACATGTGTGTCTATGGTTACGTGGACAAGTCATTGTGTGTGTATGCATGTACAATAAGTGTTTGCATGTGTATTTTTATTTATGTGTTCATGTTTATATGTGCAAGCATGTGCATGTGTGTGTTTTCTTGTGCATATGTTTGTGGGTATGTTTGTTGGCGTTGTATGTATGAGTACATATGTGTGTGTATGTGTGCTTGCATGTGAGTGCATACATCCATATGCATGTGTGCAATGCATGTGTACATGTGTGTGGATATGCATTTTCATGTGCATGATGTGTGTACACTTATGTGCATGTGTGTTTGTGCATCTATGTTCACATGTGCATGTGAGTATGTGTGTGTGTGTGTACATATTCATGTTTGTGTGTATGTGTGGCTATGCATGTGCATCTCTGTATGTCTATCTGTGTCTCGACAAGCATGTCATGTGTACATGACTGTGTGTGTGTGTGGTATGTAACTACATATACTCATGTGTGTGTATGAGTGTTATTTCTCAGTCCTCACATGCCATGGAGGTTATGGCGATCCTTGAGGCTATTCTCTTGACTATGACTAAGCTCCAGAACTACTCTGCTATTGAGATTCAAACTGATTCTACTACTGCATGGTAGGAGGTGATGCAGCTCATTCGTTACCCTATTGAGGGAAGTACTTACTCTGATGCCATCCACTATGTTAGGAGGAAGCTTGCTTTTCGGTTTACTCACATTTTACGAGAGGGCAATGGCCCTGCGGGCTGGATTGCCAAGAAGGCTTGTTTTATGACTTTTGTTTGGGAAAGGGGTGCTCCTCTCTCAGAGTATTTGAGGAAGCTTTTGTTGGTTGATTTTGTATTTGAACCTCCATAAGGAGGGAACTTTGTAGGCTTTTCCTGCTATATTTTGCTATAAATCATGGAAACAAGGAGTGTGTTGATGTGAATGTGTGAGTGTGTGTGAGTCCGTGTGTGTGCATGCATGCACATTTTTATGTGGGTAAGTGCATGTATGTGTTTGTGTGTGTGGGTGTATGTATGATTATTTATGAAAGTGTGCACATGCACACTTGTGCATTTCATGCCCATGTGCCTATGTATACGTATGCACACAAATGTGCATTTGTAGGTGCATATGCATGTGTGTGTACATGTGTCTATCTATGTATATGTGTGCATATGTGTTTGTATAAGTGTGTGTGTGCATATGTGCATGTCTACCCTAGTGTGTGCATATGTGCATGTATATACATGTGCATTTGCCTGTGTACAAGTGTGTGTGCATGTGTGCCCTAGTATGTGTGCATATGTGCATGTATACATATGTGCATTTGCCTATGCACAAGTGTGTGTGTGTGTGTATTGTGATGTGCATATGTTTGCATATGTGTGTGCATGTGTGCATGTGTGCATGTGCATGTGTGTTTGTGTGGGTGTGCATGTGTGCATGTCTGTGTGTGTGTTTGTGTGCAAGTGTAAGTATGTGTGTGTTTGTGCTTGTGCTAATGTGTGAATGTGGCGTGTGTGTTTGAGCTTCATGTGTGTTTGTACTTCATGTGTGTTTATGTTTATGCAACTATGCTTCTCTGCATCTGTGCTTTTGTTTATATTTGTGAGAGCATGTTTGTGCATGCATGAGTACTTATGCATGTTTTTATCTATTTGCATGTATGTGTGGTTTTTGTTGTGTTTGTATATGCATGCATGTGTGAGCATGGGCATCATGTGTTTGCCTATGTGTGCATATGTGTGTGTGTGTGCATGTGTGTCTATGTATGTGTGCATGTACTGCATGTGGGTGCATATGTGTACGTGTGTATGCATTTGTGTGTGTGCAAGTGTATATGCATGCATCTATTTGGTCATGTGCATGTGCATTTGTACATGCATGTGTATGTGCATTTATATGGTGTGTGGGCATGTGTGCGTATATGTGCATGTGTGTGTACATATGCATATGCATGTTCTCATGTTTGCATGTGCATGTGTTTGTGTATGTGCATGTTTGTGTCTTTGTGTTTGTTTGTGTGTTGGAGTGTGCATCCAAGTTTGCTTATGTGTGTGCATGTGTGTGTGCAAGTGTGTAATTATAATGGTGTGTGTATGTATGTATTTGTGTTTGTGTGCATCCATGTACATGTGTGTGTGCACGGGCATGCATGTGCATCTGTATGTGTGTGTGCCTATTTGTGCATGTGTGTGGGCATATATATTTTTGTCTATCTACATGTATGTGTGTGTAGGCATATCTATATGTTAGACAACTTGAGTGTTTGTTTTTATGTGTATACATGTATGTTTGTGTGTGTTTGCATGTGAGTGAGTGTGTGTGTGTGTTTTATTATTTTGTTCATATGTGAGCATGCATGTGTGTGTAGGTGTGGGTGTGCATTCATGTGTGTGCCTGTATACATGCATGAGTGTGCATGTGCATGTGCATGTGCAAAGGCGTGCATGTTTCCATGTGTGTGTGTGTACATGTTTATGTGCATGCCTTGGGGAGTGCTAGTGCAAGTGAGCATGTGCGATTATATATACATATATATACATACATCTATATATATATATATATGCATGTGTCATAGTGTGTGAGCACATGTGCATGTGTGAATGTGTGTGTATGTGCATGTATTTTTGTGTTAGTGTGTGTGCTTGTATATGTTTGTGTGTGTGTGTGTGTATGCATGTGTGCATACATCTACGCGTACATGTGCGTGTTTATGTGCATGTGTGCACACATGTGTGTATATGTGTTTGTGCATACATGTATGTGTGTGTGTTTATGAGTTTGTGTGTATGTCTATGTGAGCATGTGCATATGTGTGTTTGTTTGTTTGGTTGTATGAGTGGGTGTGAGTGTATGTGTGCACTTGTATACAAGATTGTGCATGTGTTTGTGTGTGTATCTATGCGTGTGTGTGTGATGTGAATGTGTGCATGTCTATGTTCATGTATACATGTGTGTGTGTGTGCTTGTGTGTGCATGTGTGTGAACCTATGTGTGAGCCTATGTGTGTATAGATGCATGAGCATGTGCATGTTTATGCATGTTCTTCTACGTGCTTGTCGACATGAGTGTAAATGTGCGTATGTCTAAGTGTATATGGGTATATTTGTTTGTGTATGCATGTGTGCATGTTTGCATGTGTGTACATGTGTATGTGTGCACACATGTGTGTGTATATGTGTGCACGTGTTCATTTGCATGCATGTGTTGATGCATCTATATGTGTATGCTATGTGATTTTGCAAGGATGTGAGTTCATGTGTTTGTGTGTACATGTTCATAAGTGTACATGTGCAAGTGCATTGGTCTTTGTGTGTATATGTGTATATGTTTATGTGCATGTTTGCATATATGTTTGTGCATCTATGTTTGTGCATCTGTGTCTATTTATGTATCTATATATCTGCACAAGTGTATGTGTTTGCATGTGTTCATGTGTGTGAAGGTGGGTGTGCATGTGTTTGTATACATGTACAAGCACATGTGCATACATGTGTATGCATGCATGAATGTGCATGTATGCATGTGTTTGAGTGTATGCACAAGTGCATGTGTGTGGTATTTCTTGTGAGGTCATCTTTTTGTGCATGTATGTGTGTGTTTGCATGTGTGGATGCAAGCGTGTGTGCAGTTGTGCATGTGTGCATGTGTGTGTGTGAGTGTGATTATGTGTGCATGAGTGTGTGTGTGCGTTTGTTTGAGTGTGTGCTTTTGTGTGTTTGTTTGTGTGTGTGCGGGTTTGTGAGCATAAGTGTGTGAAAAAGTATGTGTGTGTGTGTATGCATTGGTGTATATTTGAGTCATTGTGCATGCGTTTATTTGTGTGTTTCTATGTCCATGCATGGGTATGTATTCATGTTTGTGTGCTTGTATGTGTATGCATGGTTGTGCTTGTATGTGTACATGGGTTTGTGTGGGGGTGTTTGTGAGAGTACATATGTATGTGCATACACACACACACATATAAACAAGAACTTAGACACCCACTAAGGACACACACTTGCACCCAAATGCATCAAACTCAATCATACATACACACAGTGACACACTGACATACACATGCACGCACATATGTGCACACACACAAGTGCAAACACACATTTGTAGACACACACATATGTACATGTGCACAAATATGGACACACATATGCATGCACACACATGTGGGCACAAAACACACCCAAATGCAATGGCACACACAGACATTCAAACACGTGTGTATATACATGTGCATAGGCACACACAAGTGTACACACATATGCACCCACACAAACAAACACATGCACAAGCATGCACACACATAAGCACATGCACACACGCACACAAGCATGCACACGCATGTACACACACACACAAATGCACACACAAAAGAGCACTCATACAGACATAAACATATGCACACACATAAAGACCAATATACATCCACACAGGTGAACACAAACACAAACTTGTGCACCTATACATATATGCATGTGTACACATACATGCATACATACACATGTACACATGCGTACACACATATGCACACACACACATAAACCTCAGCACACATGTGCACACACACACATTTGGACACACGTGCATACATATATGCAAGCAAACCAACACACGCACACACATACACATGTCCACACATGCACACATGTGCATGCATGTAGACATACACACATACTCACACACATCTGCACAGCAATATATGCATGCCTACACACAAGTGCACAAACACATACACACACATGAAAACACACATGTCCATACACAAGCACATTCACACAAACACACACATATGCACACATGCACACATTCACACACACTTATAAAGATACACATAAGTGTGCTGGTACACATGCACTCAATTGTACACTTGCTTAACACATGCAAACACATACCCACATGCACTCACACATGCATACACACACTAACATGCACAAGCACACAAACACATACACATATGCACTTACATATACACACCCACATACACACATAACCACAAACCCACAAATGTACACATGCATAGGGATGGTTGTACATGCACACATGCATACACCCATGCACACACGCATCCACTCATACACATATACTCGTGCACACATCCCCATCCTCCATACTCACAACCACAAACTCATGCAAGCACACACATGAATGCATGCATAGAGGCACACTTGCACTTACCCATGCACACATACACATGTATGCAAACACACATACAAATCCATACACACAAAACCACTCACACAAACCTACACACAAATATAGACACATGCACACAAACTTACACATGCTCACACCTGCACATGCACATGCACAAAAAACTATAGACATAAATACACATACATGCACACTCATGCACACATGTGAATGCATGTAGACACACACATACATGCACTCAGATGCATGTGCACAACAACATTTGCAAGTGCACACACACATGCAGAAACACACACAAACACACATAGAAATACATGCACATGAACAAGCACATAAAGGCAAACACAATAATGAACACATGTACACATATATGCATACGCACATGAGTTCTAAGACAAACATGCATGCACATGCTCAACACACACAAACATGCACCACATGCACTTGCAAATATGTGCACACTCACATGCACACACACCTACACAAGCACACTCTCATATACACACACATGCACATATGCACATGCACATACACACCCATAAATGCATACACAGCCACAAATTCACACATGAACTCAAACGCATGGATCACTTGCACATTCACACATTCATGCACACTCACACTCACAAGCACACGCACCTAAACAGGTAATCAAGCATACACACAAAAGAAAAACTAGACACACATGCACACATGCTCAAAAACAAACACACACACATGCATGTAAATGCACACACTCAAATACACATAAGCACACCCCTCCACACATAGAAATACTCACATAACCACAAACTCATGCACGCATAAACACATGAGTGGTTGCACATGTGCACACACATATGCACCCACGTGCACACACAAGATCACTTGCCTTAGCATGCAAACACTCACACACACAATCACTCACATGTGCATGCACACACAAATAAGTGCATGTAAACATACATACAAAAATACAGGCACACATAAAATATATGTACACAGACATAGACATATACATAAACACACACATGCACACAAAAAAACACCCACAAACACATTAACATGCACACAAACACTAACATAAGATTACACAGGAACACTGCATAAGTGCATGCACATGAAACCTATATACATGCACACACAAGCAAGCACACACATGTGCACTAACACATGCAAATAAAAACACACACAAAAATATGTACATGTATACACAAATGCACACACTCAAATGCATGCATATATACCTACACACACACATAAACTAGCACACATATGTGCACATAACAAACACACACACATTCACATACTTATCTACACACACATGCACACGTAGCAAATATATGCACACATACTTTCACAAACACATGAGGCAAACATGCACAAACATACATGCACACAATGCACAAATAGGCACATCCACCTGCACACACAAACACATGTACATGCATGCTTGTAGACCCACATAATATGCACACATACATGCACCCATGTAGGTGCATACACAAGAATGCATGCACCCAATAAAAAAACATACATAGGTGCATGTACATATGTACAAAGACATAAATACATATACACACAAGGACATGTATACACCTAATCACAAACTCACATATAGACATAGATATACACACATACCCATGTACACACTCATAGACACATGCAACTACACACACCTACACACACATGCAAACAAATGCATGCATACAAGCACTCATGCACACATGTGTGCAAAAGCACAAGCATATTACTACAAACATGCACTCACATGTGCACACTCACGCACACATGCACAAACACCTGCACACATGCACAAACACATGCACACACATATTCATACATACACACATAAATACACACATGTATGCACATGCACACTTGCCACACTCACACACACACATGCCCACATACATACATATGCTTGTGTATACACACAAACCAACACACATGCATAGACACCCACAAATAAACAAATACATGCAACCATGCACTCACCCACACATATGTACATATATGCACACACACACACATGCATGCATACACACACACCTCTACAGATGCACTCAGACACACACACAAGCACACATGCATAGACACACACAAAGTGATGCAAATACATGCTTGCACATACACACATACACATGCACGCACACAACACTAGCTCATAGACACAGTCATACACACATGAATGTACTCAATCACACATAGATGCATGTACACATGGATACATACACAAATGTGTGCCCATACACACACTCATAAAAACTTGTAGGAACATAAACACGCACACACAAACACATAAAAACACATGCAATCTCATGCACACACACCCACACAGACACAAATGCATGCATGCACAAACACACTCAGATGCATACAAAGACACATAAGCATATTCACAAACATAATCACACACTTACGTGCAAATACCCACACAAAAACAAAAGTACACATGCATGCATATGAATTAACAGACACAGGCACACATGTGAGCACCACAAACACATGCACACATACATCCACACATGCAAAAACAAACACACACAAACATGCACAATGCACATGCACACACAAATACAACACATAAACACACAACCAAAGACAAGCACACAAATTTTCATAAGTACATGCATGCAAACATATAAACATGCACATGTAAGCACACAGGCTCGTAAACACACTTGCACACATATACACACTAACACACCTAAATACAAACATGCATTGACACACACATAGGCACACACACGAGTACACACATACATGAGTATGCACACACACATACAAAAACAAGCTTATGCATGCACACACACACACACATAGGAGTGCACATGCATGCACAATCATTTGTGTGCACACACTTGTTTCCACATGCACACACACACATGCATGCACACATACATGCACATGCATAGAATTTCACACATGCACACACATGCATGCTCTTACACAAGTGTAAACACATATGCACACACATACATACAAACATATATACATTATTGCACACAAACATACACTTATGCACATGTACACATAGATACACATGCACACACCCACACTAACACACACTGACACACACATATACACAAGAATATATTCTCATAGACACACACACACATCTACACATGCATGCAAGCACATAGACACCAACACATTCTTATATGCACACACATGTAGAGACACAAGCATACATATATGTGCAAATATGCATACAAAAGCACACATATGGAAACACACACACACATGGACACAATTGTACAAAAACATGCATACAATTGCTCGTGCGTGCACTCACATACACACACATATGCAAACACATACATGCATGCAACCATAGTTATATAAATGCAAGTAAACACAAACTCGCACACACATCCTTGGACATAGATATACACTTGCATGAACTCATGCACACACATGTACACTCACAAAAACACACACCTAGACCCATACACAAACACACATGCATGCACATGCATGCACACATGAGCATACAAGACACATGTGCATGCACAAACTCATGCACAAGTTCACAGTGACATAAACATGCACCTACACATGTGCATAATTGTATCAAAATCCATGCAAACACACACACACAAACATGGAGATACATACACACACACCAATGTAAACAAACTCACACACACATGCAATCATAGACACATAGACATATAAATAGATGCATATACTCACACATGATCATGCACACACACACACATGCATACACACATGCACATACACATGCAAACACATACACGCATGTTTGCATGCATGCACACACACACATAGGCATGCACTCATGCACACACATACATTTATACACACAAACATATACACATGAACACATAGACACAGACACAAAAATACACACATGCCTAAAGGTAAACAAACTTGTAAACATGCATGCATTCACACATGCAAGCACAAATGTCCACCCATGCACACACACACAGACATACACATGCACTCATACACACATCCCCACAACACACTTGCACACACAAGCATACACACACATGCACTAACACATGCTTGCACTGACACACTGACATGCACAAGCACACACGCATGCACACACACACACATACACAAAAGCACATGCACTCATATGTGAACCCACATATGTGCACATGTATGAATGCAGAATCTCACACATGCGCAAATGCACAAACTCACATAAACCCATGCTTTCATGCATATACATGCATCTGTATTTCTATGCATGCACACACACACACATATGGACATGCACACAATTACATGCATGCAAACACACATGTACACACAAATATGTAATGACATGCATATGTACATATGATCACTCACACATACACACCTACTAAAACACATGCACATACACATGCACACACACATATGTATACACAACCACACATGCATGCAAAAATATGCACACACATGCAAATAAACATACAAACATGTCCACACAAATACATGCACATAGGCACACACACTCATATGCATTTACCCACATGCACAAACATGCACAAGCAACCACATGCTTGCACACTTGCACACATAAATGCACACACACAAAGGCACACCAAAAATGCCCATGCGTAAATACATGCATGCATTCACATGTACAACCACACATGCACACACAAATATGTGCACATAAACACATGCATACACACACACACATATAAACACACATGCATACAAAAACATGCATACACACATACACAAGAACACACATGCACCGTCACATGCACACACAAACATAGCACACATGTACACAAGTAAAAAAGCACACAAACACATGCATAAGCACACACACACATGGACATGCACACACACTCATAAACAAACAAACAAATAAGTATGCATACATGCACATGCATGAATTAGTCCCCAACACACACATATTTGCACACACACATGAATGCATATGCATACACACACATGCAAAACCTCACACCGAAAGACACACACATACACATGCATGAAGACACTCACACGCACACACACACATGAACTCACACAGATCAATAGATATCTACACACACATACACACATGCACCAATACACAACTCATGCCAACACACGCATCCATCCTCAAGCATATATATACATATGTGCACATAAACACATGCACACACATGCACACAAACATATACATAATTGAACAAAATGCACACACATGCACATGCACATACATAAACTAACAATCACACACACACATGGGTACATCTACATGTCCATGCATTTAGGAATAAAAATACATATGCACAAAGGCATGCCTAAACAACTGGCAAACCAACGCACACATGCATACACATACTAAGGCACATGAACATGCACATAAATATGCACACACACCCAAGCAATTGCACACACACATAAGGCCACTTGTGTGCCTACACATGCACACCCACGCACCCATACACACACTAACATACATACCCACAAACACACCCACAAAAAAAAACAGGCACACGAGCACCCAAAAGCTGATGCATGCATCTGCACACACATGCATACACACACATAAGGACACAAGTACATACACAGAGATACACATATGTGCACACACACACATGCACAAACACATACATGCATGCATGCATGCATGCATGCACTTGAATGCACACTCATACACATGCACAAACACAAACACACACGTGCACTCTTAGACATGCTGAAAATACATGAGAATATGTACATAAGCACACAAACGCACACACACAAAGACATGCACATGTACACCTATGTGTACAAGCACATGTGTACAGTCACATGTAGATGCATGCACACACTGCATACATAGGCACACACATGCACATATATGCACAAGCACACAAACACACACTTGCATACACACGTGTTTAAGCAGACATATGCATGCATGCCCACACATACACATGCACACAAACACATGCACGTACACATGCATAGACATCCACACATCCCAACACACATAAACCCACATGCACACACACTTGCATCCATAACCACACACACATGTGTTAATGCACACATATATACACACATACACAAATACCAACATACAAACAACCCTACACACATGCACACACACATGTATGCATCTATGCAAACACACAAACACATACACATGCACATGCACACACAAAACAAACACACACATGCATGCATTTACATAACCACACACACACTTACACACACATGCAATCACATGAACTCACCCACAAACACACACACACTGTAACACGTGAACACAACACAAGCACACACACAAGCATGCATGCACATGTGCACATAAAGACACACACAAGCATATAGTCATGCTTATACACATACATTCATGCATGCATTCTCATGAACACATATGCATGCACAACACACACAAATGCACAAACACAATCACATTCAGATAGGCACACAAACACATGCTTACACAATGATGCGCATATGCACAAATAGATAGACACGGAGTGGGCATATGCATAGATGCTCAGATGCACATACATAAACATGCTTACACATATACAACCAAATACATGCATGAATAGATGCACACACGCACACACACACATGTGCACATGGACAAATGCACATGACCATGCACACATAGGAGCACATAAACACATATGTGCACACACCCACATATGCTTGTATGTACACACAGGCACATGCATACACACACATGCCAACACACACCCACAAGCTAGCACACACACGCACATGCACCCACACACACAAACAAACACACACATACACATGTGCACCAACACACCCACACGCACATGCACATGCAAACACATTCACATACCAATACACACACATGAAAATTCACATGCACATTCACACACATGTATATGCATAGGCATGCACACATACACACATACAATCACATGCATGCCCACTAGTAAATAAACACACACACATACACACATACACGCATGCAAGCGCACACATGTATACACACATGCATGTGTAAATGTATACATGTATATGCATACGTAGAACCAAACACACACACATATACAAACATACACATACATAAGCATGCACTAACATACATTCACAAAAACATATACACAGAAAAAACACATGCAAATAGACACATCCACACACCTATATGTAAAAGCATGAAAACTCATATATGCACACACTCACACATGCACATGCACATAGGCACACACATAAATATTCTTGCACACATGCATGCACATACACACATAACAAGGCATGTGAACACACACATAGGCATACATACACATATGTAGAAACACACAAGCATGTACACACATACAAACTCTCATACACATGCACACACACAAAAATTCATACACAAACACACACATTCATATATGTGCACATGCACACATATGCCAACGTGGACATGCACACAAACACATGTACACACATGCACCCACACAAGAAACTAAGCACATAGGTAGACATGCATGCACACATAGACAAATTCACAAATATGCAAACTCACACACATATATGAGCACAAAAAACACACATGCACACACACATAAATGTATGCACACACATGCATGCACACATATAGATGAACTTGCACTAGCATTTGTGGATGCCTACACAAATGCCAGCAAACGTGAACACATCGATGCACATGTAGGCACATATGTACACACACACGTACAAGCTAGCCCATGCATATGCATACCATCAAATGCACCCACATGCACACAAACACGCACACACACATCGACAATCATACATGCACACAATAACAAGCACACACACCTATAGTCACACACATACACCCACACACATACTCAAACATGTACAAAAGCACACTCATAAGAACACACACACCCTCACATACACAAATGAGAGTGTATACACATATAGAGGCATGTGCAACCATGCATAGATGTATATGCACACTTGTGCAAACACACACAATAACATACACAACTATAGCCACACTCCCACTCACTCACTATCACACACATATGCAAGCACACACACACACAGTTGCACCAACACACAATGGTACACACACTCACATGTATGCACCAACTTACAAACACAAACATAAGAAAATACATAGAAACACGTACACACATGCACGTATAAGTGCACACACACAATACCCTTACCCATGC
Organism: Vanilla planifolia; assembly: GCA_023846275.1. Classification (NCBI taxonomy): domain Eukaryota; kingdom Viridiplantae; phylum Streptophyta; class Magnoliopsida; order Asparagales; family Orchidaceae; genus Vanilla; species Vanilla planifolia. The sequence goes on along the minus strand of JAIUJO010000321.1, from coordinate 499,842 downwards.
ACATGGACACAAACATGCATAGCACATGCTAATGCACACATGCATGCATGTGCACATGCTCATATTAAATCAAACACACACAAACACATGCATAAGTTCACACACACAAACACACGTGTGCATATGCATGCATAAACATTTGCATACATACATGCACTGGCCAACACACACTAAAGCACACATATATGTGTGCACACACACTCAAGCATACTCCCATACACAAGCACACATGCATACACACACCCAAACATACATGCACACACATACCCTCACTCATGCACACACATAAGCTCAACACACACAAACACAAATGCATGCACAAGAACAAACATAAACACATAATACATACACAAAAACACACATACAAATGTGTGCACATGCACACACCCTTGCTTTCACATATGTACATACACACAAACTCATGTACATGCACATATACACATGCAAATGTGCACACACATGCATACATGTGCACACAGGTACACACACATGCACATATCCATGCAAACACCCCACACAAACACATTTATACACACATTCACACACACAAAGACCCATGCACACACACACATGCATGATAATGCACAAATAAGTGCACACACACAAGCACACACACTTCTTTGCAAACATATTCAAATATGCACCCACATAGACACACATATACACAAATACGTGAGAATGCACACAAACATACACACATACACAAATAAGCACAGACATCCTAAAAACATAAACAAACACACATACACACACACGTACATGCACACCCACTTGGATGCACATGCCCCTTCCCAGGTAGACAGCCACACACATAGGCTTACAAATAGGTGCACACTCACACACACACATGATCAAGCGTGCACACACACGCATACATGCATGCACACATGCTTGCCCATGTAGACACCCACACACACAAATAGGCTCACAAACACATGCACACTCACACAAACATACCCTTCCACATACACTTACACTTGCACACCAACATGCAAGCACACACCCAAGCATACATGCACACAAACAACACTCACACAAATAAAAATGCATGTAGACACACACACACATACAAAAATGCAAGAATACACATAGACATGTATCCACATATACATTGATACATATAGGTACACATTCACAAATGCATGTATGCACACTCACACATGAATAAGCACACAAACACATACACACACACACGGACATGCATACACATGAAAATGCATACACACATACACACACTCACTCACTCATGCACACATGCTCACACACACATACCTACACACATGCAAAAACATAGGTACACATGCACACAAAATACTAACATGCATGCACAAAGACACACACACACACAACAAGCAGACACATGTGCATAAGCACATGCACAAGTCATGCACACACACCCACCCACACATTATCACACTCAAGCACACACTCAGATTCAAATACATGCACATGCACACACACATGCACACAAACATATACGCATATACACAATCACACACATGCACATGTACACACACAAAGAGACACATGCATGTGCACACCCACACACACATGTGCATGCAGGCATACACACATGTACACACACACACATGTATGTTTGCACACACATGTACATACACATGAACACACACACATGCAACTACATGCACATACACACAAACATGCACATACATAAGCATACTCACACCCACCCACACATATTCTTACCCCCACACTCAGAAGCACACAAGCACAAGGACGCACATACAAACACACACACAAGCACAAACAAGAAGACATGCAATCACATGTACATATGCACGTGCATAACCACACACATATGCACATGCACATGCACAGCCACACACACACATGCAAATGCATGTAACAACATGCATGCACCCACAAAGACATGTACACATGTATGTACATAAACACATGTGCACATGCACAAGGACACACATGCAAAGATATAGACATGCTCAAACAAGCACATACACATGTACACACACACACAAATACACATTATTACACACACACAAGTAGGCACATGCACATATGCAACTACAACAAAAGTACACACACAATCAAGTGCACTAACACAAACACATGCACAAACACTCCTATGTACTCTCACAAGTACACACATAAATGCACTCAAGAATGCACATACACAACCACATGCATAGTCACAAACATGCTCACAGATAAAAATATAAACACACATACACATACACTCACTTGCACCTACTAATGCACACATGAACACACATGCACACACACAAACACCCACACACATACTCAAACACACAAGCACACCTATATGTACACACATATACACCTACACACACATTCACACACACACCCATGTAGAAACATAGACATGCACAAACACAAATACAACCACAAACACACAAACATATTCATGCACACATACACACACGTACACATGCGCACATGTAAACACACATACACACACATGGACACAAATGGTCACATGCACACAAAAGCACACACTCACACAGATGCACACATACACACAAAGACACCCTCAAACATGTACACACACACACAAAAAATGCATGCACTTATGTAAACATACTTGCAACACATGCACACACACAAGTACATACATAAACATGCATACACACATGTATACACACACAAACTCTTGTAAATAGACACAAAAGTACACACACACACGTATAAATATGCACAAATACTCACATTCTCATATGCACTCACACACAAACACATGCACACACATGCATACACATGCACATATATACATAAACACACCCACACACATACATGCACACATATATACATACAAAAAAATGCACACACATGCTCACATACATAAGAACACACATAGATAAATCCACACAAGCACTCATATAGATACATCCACACAAGCACATGCACAAATGTATATATTTAAACATGAACATGCACTTTCAAGCACACACACATGCACATAAACATATGCATACACATGCACATAGACATGCATGCACACTAATTTGACAGGTTACACACATACACACATAATGGCTCACACACATGCTTGCACAAATACGATGCACACATACATGTACATACATATAGCCACACTCATGCACATAGACACATGCATACACACAAGCATGCACACATGCACATGCATATCCACATAAACACACACACACACAGACATGTACACATATGCTCATGCACACATACACACACACAAACATACACATAGATATGCATAGATACACATGCAGGAAAAAGTATGCACACATATACACATACACATAGTCATCCACACAATGCACACATGTGAACATGCATGCACACACACAAATGTACCCACATGCACACATATACACTCGCACGAATGCTTACACACAGACACACATACTCGCATGCACGCACACACCAACATGCACACATGAATGCACATACCTGCATACATACATGCACAAAGCTGTAGACACAGCACACGAGTACACGTACATATGCACAAGTAGATAACCTACACACACATGCACACACATGCACACACACACACACACATACACACACACATGCACACACACTCGCACACATACGCAGAAGAACCCACATGAACACAATGAATACCCATACGCACACATGTACACAAGCATAGATTGAACACATGCCAAACCACACACCTACATGTATGCACACATTGTTTTGCACACACACTCATAACCACAAACATAACAACACATACACACATAATCCCACATATGTAGACATATGCACATGAACAAACAAATATGCATGTGTAGACACACAAATGCACACATCCATGCACATACGAATACATTCACACATGCATGAAAGCATACACACACACGCATACTCGAGAACACAAATACATGCAAAGATACACATAAGCATATGCACATAAACATATACACACAAGCATAAATATTCACACACACACATACATGTACACATAGTCATGCACACTTGGATGCACATACACACTTGTGAATGCACACACATGCACACCTAAATACACACACACATGCACATGCATAGATGCACATAAACCCACATGCACACATACACACACATAGACACATGCAGAAGCATAGGCACATGCAAGCACCAACACATATGTAAACATAGACTTACACAAATGCACATGCATGCACACACACACATGTAAACATAAGCACATACACATGCACATACATGCACACATGTGCACTCACACATACACATATTTACAAATATACAAATATGCATGCATACTTAAACACACACTTATGCCTTCACATACACACACACACACATGTGTGTGCACACAAACATGCTCACGTACGAACACACACACACATGGACACAAAAGCACACACATACATATACATGCATGCAAATACACATGCACACACACACCCACACTAATGCACACTCACATGTACACCACATGCATGAATGAACAAACACACATAAATACATGCACATATGTGCACATGCTCACACACATAGTTACACACACATGTACACTCATGCTCACACATAGCCACACACATACAATCGCACACATGCACACATAAACACAGCCAGGCATGCACATATGCACACACATACATGAACACCCATAAATGTATAAGTACACACACAGACATAGGCAATCACGAGCACAAATGTTCACACAAATACATACAAACACACACACACACAAACACATGCACAAGTACACAGAAATATTTAGGAATATACATACACATCCATCTGCACACACACAACCATGCTCATACACATAAATACAAACACATACAAATGCACACACACACACACATGCCTACATACATGCTCACGCACATGAACACACACACACATAGACACACATACATGCACATAAGAAAAAATAAAAACACACATGCACACACACACACACACACTCATTTCTACACAAACACACATGTGCACACACACGCAAGCACATGCATGCACATATACATAAACGTACCCATGGACTCACACAAATACACATGCTCACATGCATTCGTGCACACACATGGATGCTCACACATACACAAATATGCACATAAACATGCACACTCTTCTATGCACATACAGCCAAACACACACACACTTGGGCAAAAACATATGTACACACATAGAGAAAACATACAAGCACACACATATAGACCATACATAAATGCACACACAAAGACACAAATACATGCACATAGGAAAACATGCATGCACAGATGCACATACACATAAGTAGTCATCAACATACACATAAGAACATGCATATGCATCTAAATGCATGTACAAACACAAACACATGCACTCACAAAGTTACACACAAGTACACACATAAGCTTGCATGCTTACACACATGCACACACACACCCACAAATATCACACATACATACACAAGCACATGTATACACAAACACATGCATACTCACATACACAGGCACATGCACAGATCACACACATACACTCACACTTATACAGATGCACAAACATTCATAGATGCACACACATATGCATACACATAAACACACACAAACACACAAACACATGAACACATGCATACCTGCAAGTACAAATGCACAAACACACATAAATGCATGAGCAAACTCATACTCACACTCGTGCTTGCACACACACACATACACAAAAATGCACAATAACATTTGCACCTGCCACAGAGAAGCACACTCACACAAGCATGCACAAGAATGGATGTACAAATACATGCACATGCACTAACACAAGCACATACATGCACATAATAGATGCATATACACACAAGCACACATACACATATGCACAGAAACACATGCATGCATGAAAGAACATGCATACATTTGTATACACACATGCATGCATGCAAGCACATGCTAATACACATGCAAACTCACATGCACACATGTGCATACACACACACATGCATGAACACACACACACACACACATAAACACACATATGCATGCACACCCACATAAGAACACACATGCAAACCCACACACACATGAACCCATAGGGGCACATATAAAATCACACATGTTTACACACACAAACATGTGAACACATACACACATGAACACACACACACACACCTACATGCACCTACACAGATGTTCATACACGCATGCACACACAAATATGAACACATAAATGCACACAAGTACACACACACATGCATATACATACACACATATTTACACACACACACTTACACATATATGCACACACATCCTCACACACATTCACACACACCCTTACATATTCCTATGCACAAACATAGACATGTACATATACACACATACACACAGACACACACACACATAGATGACATGCACACGTACACAAATGTATGTGCACACACACACACAAATGCAAGTGCAAGAACACACACACACATATACACACATAGAAAAATGAATCACTTTCATACTCATGTGCATGAACACACTGGTACACACATTAGCGTAAGCACATGAAGACATCCACACATGCACATGCACACATACATGCAAACAAACAAACATATATGTACATATGCACACACAAACACATGCACACACACTCACACATACAAACACACACACACACTTGCACATGCATGTACACACAGAAAGAGGAACACACACATTCATGCATGCATACATATACACACACACACACAAACATACCCAAGTATGCACTAGCACAAGCGCACACATTTATGCACTAAAACACATACTTGCACATGTACACACACACATACACATATGCAAATGCACAAACATGCACACATGCACACGTACAAACACAACTACATACATCAAGACACACTTATGTGCACACCTACACACAAATACATGTGCTTGTGTGAACATGCACATGCATGCATGTACATATAAACACACATCCACACATAAGAAGAGAAATAAATGTACATGCCAACACACTCGTGTGGTACATGCGTGAGCTCACACACCCATGCATACACACACACCCACATGCATAACCCAAACACACAAATGTGCACAATGATGCACAAGCACTCACATACACAATCACATAGATGTGCATGCATGAACACAGATGCATGTATGCATACACATACATGCATCCACATACTCATACAAGATCACATACACACATACATGCTGTAACATGCACACAAACTTACATAAGCACACATGAACATGCACACACACATGCACACACATGTATACATGCAAAAACACAAACATATGTATAAATTGTCCACATGTATGCACACACACATGTGCATGCATTGGCACACCCACACATGCACGCCCACACTCAAACATGCATACTTGCAAATGCACACATACATGCACCTGCACCCACACACACACATGGACTCACACATGCACACGTACACACACGCATGAACATTCATGTAAGCACATGCAAACACACAAGAATAATCATAGACATAAATACAAACATGCACAAACACACACATTCACACATGCACTCACACACATGCACACACACATGCACACACAAATAACAACACACACCAATACACAAGAAGATGCACCCACATGCATATGCATTACACATTAACACACGCATACTTGAACACACACATACACACAAATAGATATGCACACACATCCACATGCATACACACAAACACCCCTTCACACACACACACTCATATACATCAACATAGACACACACACACACACACATAAAAGTTTGCATAGCACATGCACTACATTCACATGTATAAACGCACACCCACAAGAACACACACACTCACATACACAAGTACACTTGCAAACACACATACATGAACACAAGAACACATACACACACAGGCACATGCACACTCTCGCATGCACCCACACCACACACTCCCATAAGCACTCACACACACATGCACATGTTAGCTCTCACACACACAACCCCAAATGCATGTGTGTGCACATACACACATACTCAAACATAGACACACACATGCACCCACTCACATGGGTGCACACACACAAAAACACATACACACACATGCATGCACACATGGACATGCTCACACATAGACACCCACACACACACACACAAATGCATGACACAAGCACACATGCATGAATCAACACACAAAAAAGCACAAATACACAGACTTCTATACACACTGACATTGACACACCTACACACACATGCAAGCACATGCATGGAAACACACAAACACTTATGCACATGCGCACATGAACACATGCAAACAAAAACACTTGCATAAACACATAAATTTACACAAATGCACACAAGAATTAACAAGCATGCCAACACATGCACATAGAAATATAGAAGTACATAGGCACACACAAAAAAAAGACACTTGTGCACACACATATATACACACAGGCAGACATGTACAAGTGCACTTATGCACAAACTCACACACACACACATATATACCCATGCATAAGTATGAACATACCATGTAAATGCGCATGAACAAACACACACTCGAACACATGCACATGCATGCACACACACACAAACACACACACTTACACTCTTACATAGGTACACACAAATTCATGCATATGGATGTAGAAATACACATCACAATAATGCATACAGACATGCATAGTCATGCATAAACACACACACACACACCGTTGCAATAACTAATGCGCACGTGCACATACACATCTGCACATAGCCTCACACATGCACACACTTAAATACATAAACACACACACACACATGGATGCACACAAGAATGCACACACACACACAAAAATTCACAACATACATGCACAAAATACACACATGCACCAACATGTGCACATACACATACACACACACATGCACACTCACACTAACACATGCACATGCACAAGCATTCACACAACCACCCATGTAGACACACACATACACATGAAATTATACATATGAGCACACTCACACATGCATGTTTGCACTCCCCATGAACATGCACAAACACACATGCCATGCACACACATACAAATACACAACACACAAACTCCATCACGCACATACTCACATAGGTACGCACACACTTGCACAAGTACACACAAGCAAAGACACACATAAGCAAACACACACATATATACACACATACATGTGCACACACACATACACACACATAAGCAACACATACAAACACACACATACATGAGAGTGTACACATAGACACGCATTCACGCACACACACAAATATGTGTACACATGCAAACTTGTTCATAGGTTCACCAACAAATAAACACGTTCACACATGCAAAAATGCATGCACAAGCAATGCATAAGCACATGCACAAGCACTACACAAGCACACACCAACTCCAACACAAATGTACAAGCACATAGACATGGACTCTTGCATATGAGTGCATGCATACATGCACTCATGCATGCACCCACACTTACAAAAGCACACCTATACATGTGCATTCACAAATACATACACACAACCACACATATCTTTAAACATGCACATAAACTAAAGCATAGACACACACATGCACACGCATGTAGACACAATGGCATAAACCCTTGAACACAAACACATGGACACATAGACATGCAAATGCATATGCAAACACAAGCAAGCCAACAGACATACACATAAATACACACACACATGCATGTACACATGCACTCACACACATGCACAATTGCACACACATGTATGCAAACACACACATACACACTTGGGCACACACATGCACACACTCGCAACTCATAACGTGTTCTCACATTAACACTTATGCACATGCACCCACACTTGTGCATGTACACGTGCACACATGCTCACATACACACATAGACACATGCACATGTATGTGCAAACATGCATCCACATGCACACACACACAAACAAACACACCCACACATGCAAACATGTAAAAATATGAACACATGTAAGCACAACATGCACATTGACACACATGCCTACATATGAGCACACACATAAACACATACAAGCACACACACACATGCACACATGTACATGTAGACGATGACGCATATGTAAACATGCACACACACACACAAACACATGCACACATGCACACACCAACCCACTCAGACACATGATGCACTCACATGCTTGCACACACATGCATGAACCCACACGTACACACCCAAGATCACACATGCACACACGTATATAAACACACACATCTACACCCACATAGAGTCACCCATGTACACACCCACACATTCAAAACAATATGCACACACATGCAAAAATAAACATGCAAGTGCACTCACACAAACACTTGCACACAAACACAAACAAGCTTATTCATACAAAGACACACACATGCACATGCAAGTACACATGCAAACACATAAACATGCACACATAAAGAAACACTTGCATGCATCCATACACACAGGAACACATATGCACACATGTACACAAATGCATGCATGAACACTCACATGCACACACTCACACATATACATACATTGATACATAAGTAGAAATACCAACCCTTGCATAGACACACATGCATAGTGATGTGAGCACACACACCTAACCACACATGCATGCACATATGCATACATACACACAGACACACATATACACACAAGCACACACATGCACATAGCTTTACCAACACACAAAAGAACATTCATGCACATGCACTTCCACACACACATGTGCACATGTACAAAAATACACACACATGTGCACATGTACAAAAATACACACACATGCACAATCACAAGTGCACACACACACATGCACAAATACTCGAATGTACAAGCACACATACATATACGCTCATAGACTTGCATATACATAAACACATAGATACACACATCCATACACATACACATACTCATGCACACAAACACATGCACTCACTGTTGTATGCATGCACACATACACATGGCCAAGCATGCACACAAAAAAAATACACATCCACACATGGGCACGCACACATGCACACAAACATTCACACACATTCATATGCAAATATGGAAGTGCATGCATTCATATAAAAAAACATATGTGTGCTTGCACACACACACATGCACACACATGGACCCACACCCATATGAAAAAACGCACATAAAGGCACATGTAATAGCAAAAACATACCACACACATATATGCACATGCACACATTGACACATTAATATAAATGGATATACATGTATTTGTACACACAAGAACACAAACACACATGTACAAATACCCATGCAAAATATAGAAATGCATGTAAACCTGCACACACAACCAACACAACCACACACAGGTATAGATGCACAAACACACATGCTCTCACACATACATACACACACATATGCACACACACACATGAACCAATGCAAAGAATAGACATTGACGTGTATGCACACACAAACCTACAATCACACATGGATGTGCATAAGCATATAGACACACACTCACATGCACACACATGTATGCATATGCAAGTATGCACACATGTACACATGCACACTCTTAGACACATAGACACACATATACAGACAAACATTCACATACACAGACAAACACATGCACATAAATGCATGCACACACATATACACTTGTATACACATCCAAACACGCTCACACTAGCACACACACACATACACACATGCAAGCACACGTGCACCCATGCATAGGTGCACACATGCACACATAATGACATGCACTCATATACACACACATACACAGACATGCTTGGACACATGCACACATGTCGACACACAAACACACGCACAAACACATGCACTCATAACATCATACAAACAAACACGAACACATCCACATGTATTTACACACAAACATGCATGAAAGTGCATATGTGCATATGTGCGTAGACACACACACACACTCTTATGTATGCACACACCAAAAAACAGGCCATCATTCACATACATGCATTGAGATAAATGCATGAACATGCAATCACGCAAACTGATATAGAGACATGCACACACACACACACACATGCATAAGCACTCACACATACACACACACATACTCACATGCACATGCTCAAATATACAAACACACATGCATGCACACATGCACATTCACACATGCACAGACATGTACGTATGCACATGCACACACATATGCACAAGCACAAACATGTCCACATAAGCTTGCATGCATGCATGCACTCAAAGCCATACACACATAAGCACATGTACCCACGAACACAAGCACACAAACATGTACACACACACACACACACACACAAACAAACACACCTCTCGCACCCATATGCACATACACATGGAGTTATGTACACATACACATAAAACTCACATATGCACTTAAACATGCACTTGTACTCAGATGCACACACACAAACACTCACATAAACATGCACCCACACTCAAACACACATAAGTGTATGTGTAAACACTCACACACACAAGAACATACGTGCAATAGGCACACACAAGAATATATACAAACACACATGAATACATGCATACACACATAGTTACATGTGCACATGCACACACACACACACACATGCAAACGTTTTCATAAATCATGCACAACATATACATAATCACATTCACGTAAGCACATGTATGAAAACATTTGCATTCGTGCATACACTCATACACACACACACATTGTAGACAAGAAAACAGACACGTTCACATGTACACGCATACACACCTATAGACATGCACACAAACAAGCATACATGCAGGAAGCTACACAAAAGCACACATAAATAGTCACACATGCATGCACACACAAAAACATGCACACACACACACATGCACTTGCACACACACACACACATACCTCTGAACAAATATAGACACATAAATATTTGTATTCTTAATCTTGTGTACACAAATACAAAAAAGCACACACATGAGCACAGGGATGAAGACACATGTGCATACACATGCATACATACAAATATACATAGGAATGCTTATGTTCAAACTTGCATGTGCACACATAATCACACTCATGCACACACACTCATATGTAGACACACACTTGTACAATTTCATACATACACATGCACACATGCACACATGCACACATAAACATATGCACTCAAAACACACAAAAGTACACATACATGTAGATGAAGCACATGCACACACTCATGCATAAACATGCATACAAACTCACACACTGACATGTGTACCCACAAGAATGTGTACATAGACATACGTGCATGGACAAAGGGAAACACACATGCTAACACACATAAGAAACAAAGGAATTGACACGCACACACGTACAAATATAAACATGCAAGCACTCACTTTTGCACACACCCACATGCATTAACCTGGACATGCTTACATGCACACACACCATGCACATAAATGCACACACATGTATACACACACACACATCTACACACATATACACAGGCATGTACAAATGTACATACACATGCACACACACCTACACACATTAACAACCATGCACACACACACACCTACACATGTGCACAACCACACATGCAAAAACATACACACATGAACTTGTGTGCACATGTACACTCATGTATGCACACGCACACTTGCAAACATGTCACACCCATACACTCACATACACACACACATAAATACACACACACACACATAGGCATGTATCTGCACATGCACACAAAGACTTGAGAGCACACAAGAAGACAAGCATGCATAAGCATTCCTACATAAAATTATGCATACACACATGCATGCACACAAGCACATATCCACACACATGCACACACTCCAACAAAACCATTCACAATGATACACACATAGGCTTGCAAACACACACCCACTTACACACACATTGACATGATCACACACATACGTGCATAGATGTGAACACGTGCACATGCACACAAATATACACACACTCAACCACATGCACACACATTAACACACATAAACACAGACACCTATACACATGTGTACAAACTCAAATAAATGAAAAACCACACACACATACATGCAAGAAAGCACACACACAAGCATATGCACATGAACACACACACATGTCCATAGGTGCAAACACACAAAAATGTGCACTTATGCAACTACACACGCACACACGAGTACCCATGCACACTTATGCACACACACAAACAATCACATGCATAGGCACACACATATACATGCAAGCATACCCACATGTTCTTACAAACACAACCACATTCTACATGGATATGCATACACACACACACACAAGTACACATGCAAGCACACACACAAATGCATGCACACACACACACAACCACATACATGCACACAAACATGCCTGAACACACATGCATGCTTGCATACACAAGAACATGTGCTTGCACACATGCACAATTATACACATGAATGCACACACATATATATATACATATGTAACAAGCATGTTTAAGTGTGGGTTTGTGTGGGTTTTCATATGTAACAAGCATGTTTGTGCATGTGTGTGTGGACAAGTGTATTTGTAAGTGTGTGTGTACATGTTCATACATGTGTGAATATGTGTGCATGTTTAAGTGTGTGTGTGTGTGTGTGCATGCATGTGTGTCTATGCATGTGTGTTTAACTACACAAACATGTGTGTATTTGGGTGTGTATATTTGTGTGTGTGTGTTCATGTGGGTGTGCATGTTCACTCATGTGTGTGTGTGCATGTGTGCGTGTGTGTGCATGCATGGGTGCATACATATGTCTATACATGAGTGTATCCCTATGTGTGTGCACATGTGCACGTGTGTGCATGTCCATGCATATGTTTGTGCATGTAAGTATGAATGTGTCTGTCAACATGTGCATGTGTACATATGTGTGTGTGTGTGTGCACACATGTTTGTAGGTGTGCATCTGTATGTTGTCCTTATGTACTAGTGTGTGCGTGTGTGTGTGTGTGTGTCCATATGTGTGCCTATACATTGTGTGAAAAAGTGAATATGTGGGCACGTGTACATGTTTGTGCATGGGTATGCATATGAGCATGTGTGTGTGTTCACATGTGTGCATAAGTATGTGCATGTATGCATACATGAGTGTCTGTACATGTTTCTACATGAGTGTGTATGTGTGCAAGCATGTTCTTATGTTAGTAGTGTGTGCATGCTTATGTGTGTATATGAATGCATGTATGTGAGTGCATTTGTGTGCACAAAATGTATGTGTCGTTGTGTGCATGCATGTGTAAACATGTGTGTATGTGTGTGTGCATATGTCCATGTTGTGTGAATGCTTGTGTATGTGGCTATGTGTGTAGGTTTGTGTGTGTTTTCATACACAATAAGCATATATGTATAGGTTTGTAAGTATGTGTATGTGCATGTTCGTACATGTGTGAATATGTGTACACATTCACAAATGTGTGCGTGTTTGAGTGTTTTAGTGTGTGGGTGTGTAAAGTACATGTATCTGTGTGTATGTGTGCATGCATGTGTGTCTAACTACATGCACATGTGTATAGTTGGGTGTAGTGTGGGTGTGCATGTTCACTCATGTGTGTTTTGCCATGCATGCATGTGTATATATGCTGCATGGGTGTGCACATATGTCTATACATGAGTGTATCCCTATGTGTGTGCATGTGTGCATGTGTGCACATCTGCATGCATATTTTGTGCATGTAATTATGAATGTGTGTGTCAACATGTGCATTTGTAGGTGTGTGTGTGTGTGTGTGTGCACACATTTTTTTGTAAGTGTGCATCTATATGATGTGCTTATGCACCAGTGTGTGTGTGACTATATGTGTTTGTGTGTGTGTGTGCATTTGTGCATGTTGTGTGGGTTAGTATACGTGCATGTGTGTTTGTGTATGTGTTTGTTTTTTTTCATGTATGCATGTGTTTGTATATGTACATATGCAAGCATATTCTTGTGTGAGTGGTGTGTGCATGCATATGTGTGTGTGTGTGAATGCATGTATTTGTGCATGTGCATGTGTTTGCACAAAATGTATGTGTGGTTTTGTATGTGCATGGGTGAATGTGTGTGTGTGTATGTATGTGTGCATGTATCCATGTTGTGTGAATGCATGTGTATATGGGTGTGTGTGGGTTTGTATGTGTTTTCATATGCAACAAGAATATTTGTGCATGTGTGTGTGGACATGTGTGTTTGTAAGTGTGTGTGTGTGTATGTGTGTGAGCATGTTCATGCATGTGCAAATATGTGTGCATGTGCACAAATATGTGCATGTTTGAGTGTGTGGGTGTGTGTGTGTGTGTGGATGCATGTGTGTCTAACTACATGCACATGTGTGTATTTGTGTGTGTGTATGTGTTAGTGTGGGCATGCATGTTCACTCATGTAAATTTGTGCATGCATACATGTATGGGTGCATACATATGTCTATAGATGAGTGTATCCCTAATGTGTACACGCATGCATATGGATGTGCATGCATATGTTTGTTTATGTAAGTATAAATGTGTGAGAACACGTGCAAGTGTACATGTGTGTGTGTGGGTACATTATTTTGTAGTGTGTATCTGTATGATGTTCTTATGTACTAATGTGTGTGTGACTATATGTGTTTATGTTTGTGTGTGTGACTACATGTGCTTGTGTTTGTGTGAGTGTGCATGTGTGCGTGCTATATGTGTTAGTGTACATTTGGGTGTGTTTGTGTTTATGTTTTTACATGCATGCATGTGTGTGTATAGGTATGTGTGCAAGTGTATTCTTATGTGAGAGGTGTGTGCATGCATTTGCATGTGTCTGAGGGCATGTGTGTGTGTGTGTGTGCATGTGTGTGCATAAAATGTATGTGCGGTTCTGTACATGCAAGTGTGAATGTGTGTGTGTATGCCTACATGTGTCCATGTTGTGTGAATGCATGTGTATGTGGCTGTGGGTGTGTGTGGGTTTGTTTGTTTTTCATACATAACAAGCATGTATGTGCATGTGTGTGTGGGCATGTGTGTGCATGTTTATACATGTGTGAATATGCGTGCTCATGAAAAAATGTGTGCATGTTTGAGTGTGTGGGTGTGTGTGTACGTGTATGTGGGTGTGTGCGTGCATGCATGTGTGTCTAACTACATGCACATGTGTGTATTTGGGTATGTGTGTGTGTTTGTGTGGGTGTGCGTGTTCACTTATGTGTGTGTGCATGCATGCATGTGTATGTGTTCATGCATGGGTGTGTACATATGTCTATAGATGAATGTATCTCAATGTGTGTGCACATGTGCATGTGTGTGCATGTGCAAACATATGTTTTTTAGTGTAAGTATGAATGTGTGTGTCAACATGTGCTTGTGTACTTATGTGTGTGTGCATATCTATTTGTAGATGTGCAACTGTATGCTGTGCTTATGCACCAGTGTGTATGTGCATCCACATTTGTGCATGCGTGTTGTGTGAATATGTGTGCATGTGCATATTTTTGTGCATGGGCATGTATATAAGCAGGTGTGTGTGTGTGTTCATGTGTGTGCTTGAGTGAATTTATGTATGCATGGGTGTGTGTACATGTTGGTGCACGTGTGCATCCATGTGTGCTTGTGTGTACATATCTGTGCTTGTGTTTGCATGCATGTGTATGTGTCTTTTCATCCATGCACACATTTATGAATGTGTGTGAGTGTGTGTGTCAATGCATGTGTGATTATGTATGTACTTGAGTGGAAGCATATTTTTGTGGGTGTGTGTATGTATGTATGTGTGCATGTGTCTTCTTGTTCGTATGTGTGCATATGCATGTGTGTATTTTTTTTGTGTTCACTTGTGCATGCATGCGCGTGTGTGTAGCTATGCATGTGTTTATTTGCACGCAAAAATACATGTGTTCCTATGCATGCATGTGTTTGTTTGTGTGCATGTGTCTCTGAATGTATAGAAGTGCTTGTGTGTGGTTGTGTGCATGCATCCATGTGTGTGTGATTGTATGAGTGTGCATATGTGTTTGCTCATGCATCTACATTTGTGTGTGCTGTTCATGTGCATGTGCGAGTGATTGTGTTTTATGTGTGCATGTGTGTATGTGTGTGTATGTGTGTGTGTGTGTGCATGTGTGTGTGCATTTGAGTATGTATGTACAAGTGTGTGCATGTGTGTGTACATGTGTGCATGTGTGTGTATATGTGTGCATGTGTGTGTGTGTGCAAGCATGTGTGGTTTAGTGTGAGTGGGTGTTTGTGTGTGTGCATGTGCATGTGTACATCTATGCCTGTACATGTGCATGGTGCGTGCATGTGAGCATTTTTGCATTCACTCTTTGTGCATGTGTGTGCTCAAGTGTGTGGCTATTTGTTTAGGTGTGCATTTGTATGAGTGTATTTGCATGTGTGTATTTGTGCATGTGCATGTGCAATTATGTATACAAGTGTGTGCATGTGCACATGCTTGTATTTGTGCATGTTTGTGAGCATGCATGTGTGTGCAAGTACTTATCTTTTCAAATTTGTTTGTGCTATGCATGCATGCATGTGCATATGTATTGGGTTGTGTGTGTATGTGTGTGAACGTGTATGCATATGTGCATGTATGTTGTGTGTTTGGTTACACATGTGTGCTTATGAATATATGTGATTGTTCTCATGTGTGTGCATGTGTGTTTATGTATGTGTGAATGTGGGAGTGTGTGCAAGCAAATGCATGCTATTACACACATGTGTGTATGTATTTTTGTGTGTGTTTGTAGGCATGTGCATATATGCATGCATGTGTATCTTTGTATGTGTGGGTACGTGTGTTTGGGTTCACATGTCTGTGCTTGTGAATGTGTATGCATGTGTTAGTATGTGGAGAAATGTTTGTCTCCATATGTGTGTCGATGTGTATATGATTTTATGTTTATGTGTATGTGCATGCGTATGTGTGTGTATGCACACACATGCATGTGTGTGTTGTTGCTTGCATGCCCTTAAGTGTTCATGTAGTAGGAGTGTGAGTGTTTGTGTGTGCATCTAAAGGTGTGTGCTTGAATGTATGAGTCTGTGCTCACTAATGCATGTGTGTGTATGGATTCATTTGTTTTTGTTCATGTGTGTGTATGCTTATGCATGTGTGTGTGTGTGTATGTGCATGTGTTTGCATATGTATGTCTTTGTGTATGCGTGTGTGTGTGCCTACATAGGTGCTTATTTTTGTGCATGTTCATGCAAGTATGCGTGTGCATGTGTTTGTGCATTTTTGTGTGTGCACACATTTGTGTACGTATATGTGTGTACATGTGTGTTTGTTAGAGTTTGTAGGTGTTTGTGTTCTTTTGCGTATGTGTGTGTTAGTGTACATATGTGTGTCTACATGTTCAAGCATGTATGTTTGAATGTGTGTGTGCATACTTGTGTGCACATTTGTGCCTGGGTGTGTGCAATAGTGTATGTGTGTGTGTCTATGTGTGTATGTGCATGGGTGTGTGAGTGTGCCTACATCTGTGTGTATTTGTCCGAAGGTGTGTGTGCATTTGTTTGTGTTATGATTGCATGTGTGTGGCTTTTTGTGTGTCCAAATGTACGTGCACTCACACATGTGTAGATGCACTTGTGTTCTCTTACTTGCATAAGTGCATGTGTTTCTATGCATGCATGTGTTAGTTTGTGTGTATTTGTCTATGTGTGTGTGCATGTCTATGTGTTTACATACATGTGTGTGCTTGTGTGTGTGCATCCATGTGTGTGCATGTAGGTGCACGCGATTACAAGAGTTTGTGCATGTATTTGTGCATGCATCTACAATTCTACTTGTCTATCCATGTGAGTGCGTGTGTGTGTGAGTGTTTGTGTTTTATGTGTGTGATTGTGTATGTTTTTGTATGGGTATGCATGGGCGTGTGCATGTGCATGTGTGTGTGTACGCATGTGTGTGGTTGTATGTGGGTATGGACATGTGTGTATGTTTGCATGTATACATGTGTGCTTGTAGGTATGCTTGAGTGTGCATCTGTGAGTGTGTTTCCTTCCATTCATGTGTGTGTGTATAGGTGCGATTGCATTTACATGTGTGTATTTGTGTGTGATCCTGTGCCTTTGTGTATGCACAGATATCTGTGTACATCTTATGTGTGCAAGTATGCATATGTGTCTGTGTGAATGTCTATGCATTTGTGCCTATGTTCTTTTTTGTCTAGTTGCATAAATGTTGTTGTGCATATACATAATTGTTCTTGTGTGTATGTGTGCATTCATGTGTGTTGTTGTGTACATACATGTGTGTACCTTTGAGTGTTCGTCTACATGCGTGTGAAAGTATGTCTAAGTTAGTAAGTGTGTGTATGTGCATGTGTATGTGGGGGTCTGTGTGTATGCTTGTGAGTGTGTACATGTGTGTACGTGCTTACGTGTGTAACTGTGTGTTCATGTGTATGTACATGTGCATGCATGAACATGTGTGTGTATCTCTTGGTGTCCGTGCATATTTGTGTCTGCATGTGTGGGTTTATGTGAGTGTTTGTATATATGCATGTGTATGTGTGCATATGAATGCATGTATGTGTAACCACTCTAGCACATTGGTGTGTGTGGGTGCATTTATGTGTTTTCATGTTTGTGTTCATTTCTATGTGTGTGAGTGTGAGTGCGTGTGTGTATGTGCATATATTAACATGTGTGTGCCTTTATGTGAGTTTGTGTGTGCGTACATGTGTGCTTGTGTGTGTACATGTTTTTGTACTAGTATATGTATGTATATGTGTGTGCATGTCTACCTATGAGCAAACATGAATGTGTATATGTGTGCATGGGCATGTGCATCTGTGTGCACACGCATGTGCGTGTAAATGTGTGTGTGTGCATGTGCATGTATATGTGAAAGGGTGAAATTCTATGCAAGTTAATGTGTGTGTTTGTTTGTTTGAGTTTATAAAGGCATGTGTGTGTGCATCATTCCTATGCATGTGTATGTGTGGTCATGCACTTACATGAATACATATTTGTGTGTGTCGATGAGTGTGTGTGCTTGTGTATGTGTGCATGCATATGTGCATTTTTGTAGGCATGTGTGTGCATGCATGTGTGTGTATTTATGCATGTGTGCATATAAGTGTGCATATATGTGCCTTTGTATGTGCGTGTATATGCATGTGTGAGTGCATAAGTATGTGTGTGTGTTTTTGTAGGTGTGTGTGTGTGTGTGTTTGTGTGCATGTGTGTATGTTTGTGTGTGGGTGCGTGTGTATGAGTATGTGTATGTGCCTATGTGTGTATGCATGAGTACATGCATGTATGTATGTGTCAAAGCATGTGTGTGTATGTATACATGTGTATGTGCATGCATCTGTGTGTTTGTGTATTCATTTATCTGTGTGTGCATGCACATGTTTGTGTTGTAAGTGCATTCACGTGTGTGTTCATGTGTCTTAGTGTATGCGTATGCGTGTGTGCGTGCATGCCTTTGTATGCATGTGTGTGTATGTGTGGGTGTGCATTCATGGGTGTGTTTGTGTGTATTTGGTAACTTGTTCATATGTGAGTATGCTCATGCATTTGTGTGAAGATGTATATTGGTGTGTGTTTGTGTGCGATGAGGTATGTGTGTGTGTGTGTGCATATGTGTGTGTGTGTGCATGTTTGTGTGTACATGCTTGTGTGCATGCGTATATTCAATTGGGTGTGCATGCATGCACGTGTATGTGTGTGTGTATGCATTTGCATCTCTACTCTTGGGTATGCATGTATATTATCATGTGTGTGCATATGTGAGTGTGTTTGTACACATGTGTGCTTCTGCATGTACTTTTGCATTTGTATTTTGTGTGTTGGTATTGTGTGCTTGTGCCTGGATGCACACACATGTGCGAACATGTGCATATGTATGCATGATTGTGTGTTGTTGCTTGTAGGCATGTGTGTGTTAGTGATAGTCTTTGTGTTTGTGTGCATGTGTGTGTATCCACATGAATGTGTGTGTGCATGTATTTGTGTGTGTGTGTGTCTATGTTTATGTGTGTATATATCTACATGTGTGTGCATGTGTGTGTCTATGTGTGTATATGTCTGTGTGCATATGTGTGTGTTTGTATATGCATATGTGTGATTGCATGTGCATGTGTGCTTGTGTGTAAGCACACACGAATTTGTGCATGCGTGCATGTTTGCATGTGTGTGTGTGCATGCATGTGAAAGCATGTGTATGTAGTGTGTGTTTGTGTGTGGGAGTGTGCATATGTGAATGCATGTGTGTGTGCAAGTATGTGTATGAGTTAGCATTTGCATGTGTGTATATGCATGCTTGCGCTTATGTGTGTGTGCACGAGTGTGTGCATGCATGTGTTTATATTAATTCTTGTGTGTTCATGATCATGTGTGTATGTGTGCATATGTTCGTCTACATTTGTGCATCTGAGCATGTTTGTGCCTATGCGTGTGAGCACACGTGTGGATGTGTCCTTGTCTGTGTGTTTGCATGTGTTAATGTCTATGTATGTGTTCCTATACATATGCATGCATGCAAGTGTGTGTATTTTTATTTGAATAAGCTTGTGCATATGTGTGTGCTTATCCTTTTTTGTGTACGTGTGTGCTAGTTTACGTGCACCGCATGTTTGTGTGTGTGTGTGAGTGAATGTGCATGTGCATGTATTTGTGTTTGTGTGTGTGCTTATGTGTGTGTGTGTGCATGTGTGTATGGGTGTATTTGTTTTTGTGTCTGTGGGTGTGTATGTGTATACATGTGTGCATGTGCTTGTGTGTGTGTTTTTGTGTGTCCGTGTCTACAGTATGTTTGTGTGTGAGACATGTTTGTATGTAATGCCTGCATGCGTTTATTGTTATGGGTGCAGCTATGGGTATGAGTATGTGTGTCTACCTGCATGTGTGTGCACATGCATGTGTATATATGTTTCTATTTATTTGTATGTGTGCATGAGTGTGTGTGCGTGTATGTGTTTATGCATTTGCTTACATGTTCTTATGTTTGTACATGTGTGCAAGTATGTGTGTGTGGGTGCATGTGTATGCATGTGTACACATGTGTATGTGTGGTTGTGCCCATGTATGTATGTATGAGTGTGTGTTTGTTTGCATGCATGTGTATGTGTGTGTGTATCTAGATTTGTGTTGTGTGCATGAGCGTGCATGCGTGCGTGCATGCAAGTGTGCGTGTTTGTGGATTGAGGGGTGTGTGCAAGCTTGTGTGCATGTTTGTGCATGCACAAATGCACATGTTTGTGTGGGTTAGTGCATGGATGCATATGAATGTTTAGGTGTGTGGGTATGTTTGTGCTGGTGTGTGGGTTTGTGCACTTATTTGTATTTGTACACATGCACATGTTTATATGCAGAAGTGTATGCATGCATGTGTGTGCATATGTGTGCATATGTGTATGTGTATGTGCATGTGTGTGTGTGTGCTTTGGTGCATATCTATGTGAGCATCCATGCTTCTTTATGTGTGTGTATATGTGCATGTGTATATGTTCTTGTGTGTATGCTCGTGTATGCATGTGCACGTGCATGTTCATGTGCGTGTGCATGTTTGTGTGTTTGTGTACACGTGTGTGTGTGAATGCTTGTATGTATGTGAATGTGTATGCATGTGCATTTGTGTGTGTGTGAGTTGGCAGCATGTGTTTGTGCTTTTGTGTGGGTTGCATTTGTGCTTATCTATGTGTTTGCATATGTTAGTGAGTGTGTGTGTGTGTCCATGTGCACATGTGTGAGTGTGTGCATGTGTGGGTGTGTGCATTTGTTTGTGTGCATAAGTGTGTGTGTATGGACGTGCACATGTGTGAATATATGTGTGTGTGCATGCATGTGTATTTGTCTGTGTCTGTGTGCTACATGTGTCTTTCATGTGCATGTGTTTGTCAAAGCATATTTTTGCATGTGTGTGTTCATATGTATATGTGTGCGTGTTTGTGGTTGGTGGTATGTTTGTGCATACTTTAATGTGTGTGCCTATGTGTATGCAAACGTGTGTGCATATGTGTCTTTGTATGTGTGCGTGTGGTCGCATGTGGTGAATCTTTCTGTAAGTGTGTATATTCGTACATGTGCACGTGTGTCCACGTTTGAATGTGTGTAAGTGTGTTTGCATGGGTGTGTGGGAATGTGTATACATATGTGAATGTTTGTGTACATGAGTGTCTATAAGTTCTTATGTTTGTGTGTGTGTGTGCATGTAGGTACATGTGCTTATGCATGCATGTATGCGAGTGCATGTCTGTGTGTGTCCATGTGTGAGTTCATGTTAGTGTGTGTGTATACGTGCATGTGTGCATTTGTTTGTATGTGCATTAGCATATACATGTGTGAATTCATGGATGTGTATCTACTTGTGTGTGTGTGCATGTGCATGTGTCGATATGTCTATGTGCTTTTGTGTTTGGGGTTGTGTGTGCTTGCATATATGCTTATGACTATGTGTGCATGTTCATCTGAGTATGTGTATGGTTTTTGGTTTTTGTGCAGGAGTGAGTGTGAATGTGTGTGTGTGGGTTTTTGTGAGTGTGTGTGTGTTCATGTGTGTTTGTACATATGTGCTTGCATATGTGGGTGTGTGTATTTATGTGCTTGCCTTAGTGTGTGTGGGTGTGTATGCTTGTGTGTACATGTGTGTGTGCGAATATGAGTGCATATGTGTGTGTACCTATACTTGTGCTTCCATGTGTGTGCTTGTGTGTGTATAGTAGTATGTGTGCTTGCATGTATGTGTCTATTTGTGTGTGTTTGTACATGTTTGCATGTATATGTGTTAGCATTCCTATGGGAGTGTGTATGTGTGTGTGTGTGCTTATGTGGGCACATGTTTGTGTGTGCATGCATGTATAATGCATGTTTTTTATTGTGTTTTTATTTGTGTGTTCATGTTCATATGTGCATCCATGTCCTTATGTTTGTCTATGTGTGTGTTTGCATGTGCGTTTGTGCGTGCCTGTGTTTGTAGGTCCGTGTATGTGTGAGTACTTATATGTGTGTGTGTGTATGTGTGCTTGTATGTGTGCACTTACATTAATATGCATGTGTATATGTGTGTGTGGGTATTTGTTTTCATGTTCGTGGATGTGTGTGTGCACATGTTAATATGTGTGCACGTTTGTGTGCATGTGTGCGTGCACATGTACGTGTGTGTGTGTATGCATGTGTATTCACATGTGCATGTGAGTAAGTGTGTGTGTGGATGTTTATGCATGTGTGCATGTGTGGCTATACATGTGCATTTATATATATATCTATATGTTCACAAGAATGACTTGTGTACTTGCATGAGTATGTGTGTGTGTGTCTGGTGTGTATGTAACTGCATGTACTCATATTTGTGCGTGGGGAGAGGGGGGAGGGGTGTGTTGGTGTACATGTGTGAGTGTATGTGAGTTTTTATGTGTGCAGTCATGCACAAGTTTGTGTGGGCAAGTGCATGGGTGCATGTGTGTGTTTGTATGTGTGGGTGTATATGTACTTATTTGTGTATGTGTGTGCATGCATGATTGTGCATGTGTGTACCCATGTGTTCTTGTATGCAAGTGTGTGCACACACGTGTGTGTTTGTAGGTGCATATGTATGTGTATGTGTGTGTCTATCTATGTATGTGTGTGTATGTGTGTTTGTATATGTCCTTGTGTGCATGTGTACGTGCATATATGCATGTGTGCCCTAGTATCTATGCATATGTGCATGCATCCTTCTCTATGTGTGTGCACATGCATGTGTTCTTAAATGTGTGTGCATATGTTTGTGTATGTGTGAGTGCCCATTGTTGTGTGTTTGCTTGTGCACAAGTGTGTGTGTCTGTTCATGTGTGTGTTGAGATGTGCATGTGCTTGCACATGTGCAATCATATGCATGTGTGCATGTGTGTTTGTGTGGGAGTGCATACATGCATGTTTGTGTCTGTGTATATATTTGTTTGTATACATGTGCAAGTAATATGTGTTTGTGCTTGCGCAAATGTGTAAATGTGATTGTGTGTGTTTGTACTACATGTGTGTTTGTGTCTATGCAAGTATGCTTGTCTACATAAGTGCTTTTGCAAGTATTTGTGAGAGCATGTTTGTGCAAGCATGAGTACTTGTGCATGTTTGTATCTATATGCATGTATGTGTGATTGTTCTTCTATTTGTGTGTGCATGCATGTGTGTGCATGGGCATCATGTGTTTGCTTATGTGTGCATGTGTGTCCATGTATGTGTGCATGTAGGTGCATGTGGGTGCATGTGTGTATTTGTCTGTGTGCATGCATGCATCTATGTAGGCATGTGCATATGCATATGTGCATGCATGTGTACGTGCAATTGTATGGTGTGTGGGCATGTGTGTGCATATGTGCATGTGTGTACGTGTGCATGTGCATGTTGTTATTTTTGCATGTGTGCATGTTTGTGCATGTGCATGTATGTGTCTATGTATGTTTGTGTGATGGAGTGTGCATGCGTGTTTGTTTATGTGTGTGAAAGTGTGTGTGCAATTGTACATTTGTGTAGTTGTGTGTGGGTGTATGTGTTTGTGTGCATCTGTGGACATGTGTGTATGCACGTGCATACATGTACATCTGTATGTGTGTGTGCCTATTTGTGTATGTGTGTAGGCATATGCATTTGTATGTATTTACATGTATGTGTGTGTAGGTATGTCTATATGTTTGAGAGCTTGGGTTTGTGTTTGTGTGTATGTATGTTTGTGTGTTTATGTGTGTTTGGATGTGAGTGCATGTGTGTGTGTATTTGTGTTTGTGTTCATGTGTGACTGTGCATGTGTGTAGGTGTGGGTGCATGTAAGTGTGTTCATGTGTGTGTTTTTGTATGCATGCGTAAGTGTGCATATC
Source organism: Vanilla planifolia (assembly GCA_023846275.1). NCBI lineage: Eukaryota > Viridiplantae > Streptophyta > Magnoliopsida > Asparagales > Orchidaceae > Vanilla > Vanilla planifolia. The sequence goes on along the minus strand of JAIUJO010000321.1, from coordinate 473,225 downwards.
CAAGTACTTGTGTAAGGGCATGCATGTTTCCATGTCTGTGTGTCTGTGTGCATGTTTATATGCATGCCTTAGGGAGTGTTAGTGCATGTGAGTGTGTGTATGTGTGAGTAATTATATATATGTGTGTGCATGTGTTTATGTGTGTGCTAGTGCATGTGCCTGCATATGTTTGTGTGTGTATGTATTTATGTGTGCAAAACATCCATGTTTGTGTGCATGTGTGCACACATGTTTGTATATATGTTTGAGCATACATGTAAGTGTGTTTGTGTGTGAGTTTGTGTGCTTGTGCATATGTGTGTTTGTTTGTTTGGGTGTCTGAGTAGGTCTGAGTGCATGTGCGTACTTTTATGGAAGATTGTGGGTGTGTTTGTAGGTGTATGTGCATGTTTGTGTGAGATGAATATGTGTATGTCTATGTACGTGTGTACATGAGTGTATGTGTGCCTATGTGTGCATGTGTGTGAACCTATGTGTGAGTATATGCATGTACCTTTGCATGTGTATGGGCATGTTTATGCGTGTTCTTCGACATGCTTGTGCATATGAATGTAAATGTGTGGGTGTATGTCTATGTGTATATGTGCATATTTGTTTGTACGTGCATGTGTGCATGTTTGTACATGTGTATGTGTGTGCGCATGTGTGTGTATTTGTTTGCACATGTGTTCTTTTGTACGCATGTGCTGGAGCATCTATATGTGCATGATGTGTGAATGTGCAAAGAAGTGTGTTCATGTGTGTGTGTATGTGCATGTGTGTGCAAGTGCGAGCATATTTGTCTCTGTGTATGTGTGCATATATGTGTGTATGTGTGCGTGTCTATTTATGTGTCTATACACTTGTAGAAGTGTATGTGTGTGCATGTGTTGTGTGTGTTTTCATGTGTTCATGTGTGTGTAAGTGGGTGTTTATGTGTGTGTATACATGTGCAAGTGTGTGTGTACATATGTGTGCATGCATGAATGTGCTTGTGTGCATGTATTCGAGTGAGTGCACAAGTGCATGTGTGTGTTATTAATTGTGAGTGTATTTTTTTGTGCATGTATGTGTGTGAATGTGTGTGTTGTTGTGTGTGCATGCTAGTGTGTGACGGTGCACTTGTATTGACAAGTGCATGTGCATTTGTGGTTGTCTATCTGTGTGCTTGTGTATGTGTGTGTGCAAGTATGTGTGTGTGTGTGTGTGTTTGTGCACATATGTCTATATGTGCATGTGTTGGTGCATTTTTGTGTGTATATGGTTTTGCATGTGTCAGTGTTTGTCCAAGGGTGCGTGAGTGTGCATGTGTGTGTATATGAGAGAATGTGGTTAAGTGTTGGTGTGTATCGAAGTGTACATGTGCACATGTCTGTGTATGCTTGTGTGTGCACAAGCATGTGTGTTTGATCACGTGTGTGTGAATCATTGTCTATGTTGTGCATACATTTGTGTGTGTGTTTGTGCACGTGAGCATTCTTATGAGCTTATGCATGTGTGTGTGTATATGCCTATGTTTTTATATGTATGTGTGCATTTGTGCTTGTGTGTGTGCGTACAAGTGTATGTTAGAATGTATGAGTGTGTGCATTTGTTTGATTGTGCATGCATATGTGTGTGCTTACACATGGGTGTGCATGTGTGTGTGTGTATGTGCAACTATTATGCATATGAGTGTGCACGTGTGCATGAAAGTACGTGTACATGTGCATGAATTTTATTGTGTATATGTATGTGCATGTGAGTATAGTGAGTGTGTGTGTGTGTACATGCATGTGTGAGTTTTGGTGCACATGCATGTGTGTATGCATCTGGGAGTGCTTGTGTCAGTGTGTAGGTGTATATCTGTGTGCTTGCATATGTTTGTGTTCTTTGACATCTGTGTGTGCATGCATGCATTTGTGAATATCATGCGAGTGTGCAAACATGCCTCTATGTATGTGTGTGTATTTATGTGCATGTGCTCATGCATGTGTCTCTATGTGTACATGTATTTATATTTTCATACATGTACCCAAGCACTTTTGTGCATGTGTGTTGTGCATAGAGAATATGTATTTGTTTTTGTGTGTGTGTTTCTGTACAGCTATGTGCATGTATGCATTTGTTAGTGTGATAGCTGTGTGCATGCATATGTGTATGTTCATGTGTGTGCATACATGTTCAAGTGTCTATGCATATATGTGTGTGTATCTGAATGTTCCTGTGTGTGTACATGTGTTTATGTGTATGCATGTGTATTTGTGTGTATGTGTTTGTAAATACACACAAGTGCATGTGTGTGCATTTTTATGCCCCTGTGTGTGCATTTATGCATGTGTTTGTGTGTGAGGGTGTGTGTATGCATGTGTGTATGCACATGTGCATGTATGCATGTGAACCTGACTGTACGTGTGTGTGCGTGTATGCACATACATGTGTGCTTGTCTCTGTGTGCATGTGTGTGTGTTTGTGTGTGCACACAACTGCGTGTGTGCAGTGTGTTAATGTGCATGCGTGTGTGTGTGCATGTGTGTGTGTATGCATGTGGGTGAGTGTTTTTGAGTTTGTGCATGTATACATGTGTGTATGCATATGGATGTGCACATGGGTGTGCATGTTTGTGTGCTAGTGCATGTGTGTGTGTGTGGGTATGTGTGTGTGTGTGCATGTGCAAGTGTGTGTGAGTGCATGTGACATTGTGTATGTGTATAATTGTTCTTGTGTGCATGTGTGTATGTGCGAGGGTGGTTGTGTAGGTGTATACGTGCATGTGTGTGTACATGAGTGTGTGTGTGTAGGGGGGTTTGCGAGCATAAGTGTGTGTGTGTGTGTTTGGGTGTGTGTGTGTAGGCATGTGCATGCATGTGTGTATATTTGAGTCATTGTGCAAGTGTTTATTTTTATGTTTCTAAGTCCACATTGTGCATGGATTTGTGTGGGTGTGTTTGTGAGAGTACGTGTACGTGCATGTGTGTATGCAAGCTTGTCTATGTGCACGTGTGTATTCGTAAGCATGTGTGTATGTGTGTGTGTTATTGTATTTTTACATTTGTGTATGTGTCTGTGTGAGCATGTGCACATATGAGTGTGTTCGTGAGTATGTGTGCACGATAGGAAATGTGTGCATGCTTGTGTGTGCATGCACATGCATGCATGTGTATGCATGCATGTACATGCTTGTGTGAGCACATGGGTGTGTGTTTGTGTGCATGATGTGTGTACATATGCATATGTATGTATTTGTGTGTGTTCCTATGCATGTGCATGTGAGCATGTGCATGCCCATAAGTGTGTGTGTGTACGATATCATGTGTGTTTGTGTGCATGCAAGTGTTTGTGTCTGTGTACATGTGCATTTGTGTATGTGTGCATGAGTACACTTTTGTGTGCCCATGTGAATGTGTATGCAAATGTGCACATGTCTTTGTCCATGTGCAGATGCATGTGTGTTTACATATCTTTTTTGTGGATGTGTGTTCAAGCATATGTGTTTGCATGTGTTATTGTGTGCATGTATATTGTGTGTTAACATGCTTGCTTGTATGTGGGTGTGTTTGTGTGTGCATGAGTGTTTGTGTGTGTGCTTGTGTGCATATGGGTGCATGTGTGTGTCTGCACATGTTCATGTCAGTGTACATATGTCTATTCCTATATATGCATGTGTCTATGTGTATGTGTGAGTATCTATGTGTGTGTGGACATGTGCGTGCATGTGTACATGTTCATGCAGGTGTGTGCACATGTCTCATGTGCGTGCATGTGTGGGTGTGTGTTTGTATGTGTGTATACATGGTTATAGGTGCACTCATGTGTGTATGTGTGTGTGTGCATGCATGTCTGTGTATGTGTGCATGTGTATGTGTGTGTGTGTTGTGTGTCTATATGTGCTTGTATTTGTGTATGTATATAAGCATGCATGGATGTGTGTGTTTTTGTGTGTGTGCATGTGCTTGTGCATGTGCGTGTGTGTGTTTGTGCATGAGCATATGCATTGAGTTTGTTTGTCTTTGCCTATGATCATGTGTCTATGTGTGAATATGTGTGTGTGCATGCTTGCATGCATGTGTGTGTGTATTTGTAAGTGTGTTTGTCTATTTTTGCATATGCATGTGCATGTGTATGTTCATGTATGTGCTTGGTCAAATTTGTGTATGAGTGCATGTTTATGTTTGTGTGTGATTGAATTCATTTGTGTATGAATGTGTGTGCCTACATGTGAGATTGCACATGTTTTTGTGTGAGTGTGCTAATTTGCATCCATGGTGTGTGACTTCGTGCTTGCATGTGCTTATGTACAAGCATGTTCGTACCTTTTATGTGTGTGTGTGTGCATGTGTGCTTGCACATGTGTGCGTGTGTATGTGTTTGTGTCTGTGTGCTCATGTCTACATGTTTATGTATGCATGTACTTATGTGTGCGTGTGTGTATATGCACACACTTCTATGCGTGTCTATGTATTTGTGTGTGGACATGTGTGTGTATATTTGTGTGCTTTTATGTGTGAATGATTGTGTGTGTTCATGCATGTGTTTATTTGTGTGTGTACAATGTGAGTACATGAGAACACACATGTGTAAGTGCATGTTTGCATGCATATGAGTTTTGTGTGTACATGCATGTGTGTGTTTACATGCATGTTTATGTGTGCATCTATGTGTGTACATGTATGTATATGTGCATGTTTTTTTATACATATGCATTTGTGGGTGTGTGGACATCAATATGTGTGGGTGTGTGCATGTGTGTGTATGCATGTGTGTGTACATGTGTATGTGTGCATTTTTTAGTGCATGTTTGTGTTTGAGAGTGTGTGTGTTTGTTAATGTGTTCAGGTGCATGGGTATGTTTGTATTTGTGTTTATGTATGTATTTATCCATATATGTATGTCTACATATGCATTTGTATGTGTGTGCATGACTTTCTTTGAGTCTCTTTTTATGCATTTACTTGTCTATATGTGTGCATTTGTGTGTTTTTATGTGATTGTATGCATGTGCTTCTTCTTTTTGTCAACATTCTTATGCATCTGTATGTGTGTGTGCACACGTGTGTTTGTGCATGAATGTCCTTGAGTGTTCATGTGTTTGCATGTGTGTGTAAATGTCTGCTTGTTTGTGTGCATTCACATGCCTGGGCATGCATCTACATGTGCATGTGTGTGCACATTAGTATATGTCACTTTGTTTGTATTTTTGTGTGGTTGTAAATGTGAGTCTACTTGCACATTTGAGTGCAAATGTGTGTGTGTGTATGCATTTTTTGCATGGGTGTGCATGTGTGTAAGAGTGTGTGAAAATGTGCATGCTTTTTTGTGTGTTTGCATATGTGTGTGTGTGTGTTTTTGTGATGGTCTATGTGTGTATGTGCACATATGAAGGTGTATGTGTACATGTGTTAGTATATGTGCTTATATGTATAGGTGCATGCATGTGTAGTTGTGTGCATGTGTTCATGGGCGTGTGGTTGTGTGTTTGCGAGCATGTGCAACTCTATGTGTTTGAGTGTGCATATGTGTATGTATGTGTGTGTGTGTATGCACATATGAGTTGGTGCATTTATGCATGCATGTGTGTGTGCTGTGCATGAGTTTTTGTGGGTGTGTTCATGTGTGTGGGTGTTTATTTGTCTATGTGCTTACATATGTGTACACGTTCATATTGGTGCATACATATATGTGTTTGCATGTGTGCATGTGTGTGCACGTACGTGTGCATGTGTGTTCCTATGTTCATGATTGTTAGTGTGTGTGCAATAATACTTGTGTCTCTATTTGTGTGTGTTTATGTGGCCTTATGCTTACATTTATGTATGTGTATGTGTGCTTACATGCATGTGTATGTGTGTACATGTGTGTATGTGGGTTTTTGTGTGTTCATTTGCATGCATGTGTGTGTGTGCATGATTGTATATTGTTTATGTGTATGTAAATGTGTACATATGTGTGTGTGTTTGTGCATGTATGCATATGGGGGTGTGTTTGTGGTGTTTGTGTGTGAATATGTACATGTGTATACATTCACATGTGTTCATGCATACATGTGTGTATAAGTGTGTGTATGTATGCAAGTGAGTATGGGTGTGATTGTGTGTGCATGTGCATATGTGTGTCTCTATGCATTTACATAGTGTCTGTGTGCCTGTACATGTGTGTATGCACTTATGCATGTGCATGTGTGCATATATGTTTTTTATGTGTATGTGTGCACGTGTATGAGTGTGCACATCTTTGTATGCACATTTAAGATATTATGAATTTGTGTGGGTGTGAGGGCACATGTGTGTTTTAAATGTATGTGTGTGCATGTGTGTGAGTGTGTATGAGCATGTTTATACGTGTTTGTGTGTGCGTGTGTGCATGTGAGTGTGTAGGTGTGCATGTATTTGTCTGCACATTGCATATGTGTGGGTTTGTCTGTGTATTTATGCTCTTGTGTTTATGCATGTACGTGTGTGTGAATATGTGTGCATGTTCTTATCTGTGTGTGCTTGTGTTGTTGTGTGTCTATGTGTGTGTGTGTGTGCATGTTTTTATAGATGTGTGTGTCTATGGGTATGCATGCATGTGTGTGTGCTTGTGCACAAGTGTGTGTGGGTGGGTGCCTGTGTGTATATGTATGCTTTCATATGCATGTGTTTGTTTATGCATGCATTTGCTTATGCTTGTGTGGGTGTGGGTGTTTGTGTTTGTGTGCTTATGCATGTGTTTTCTTGTGTGTGCACTTGCTAATGTGTGGTTGTGGATATATGTGAATTTGTGTCTCAACATGTTCATGTAGGTTTGTGTCCAAGTGTCTCTATAGGTGCATGCACGTGTAGGCACACATGAGTTCATGTTTGTATTTATATGTGTTGTGCATACATATGTGTACCTATGCATGGCTATAGGAATGTGTGTGTACATGTGCATGCATGTAAGGGCTTGCACATGTATGTATGCATGTATGTGTGATTGCCTTTCTATGTGTTCTTTTCTATGTTTGTGTGTGTATGCATGTGTGTATCGATATATATATCTGTGTTGGTGCATGTGTGCTTGTGTGTATGTGGCTAAGCACATGCATTTGTACATTTGTGTTCGTGAATGCACTTATCTGTGTGCATGTGCATGTGTGTGTACACATGAGAGAGTGTGTTTGAAGTTTAGTATATGTTCATGAGTGTGTGTATGTAACCTTATGTATGTGTGATCATATGCATGTGTGCATGCTTGCATGCATTCATGTGGTGTGTACATTTGTATGTATGAGTGTGAATATGGGTGTGTTCATGTATGTGTGTGTGTGTATGTGCATGCATTTGTGGATGTGTCTGCACATGTTTGGGAATGTGAGTGGTTGCTTTTGTGTGTATGTGTGCTTCTGTATGTGTCTGTATACAAGCATGCATTTGTATAGGTGTGAGTGTATGTTCATGTTTAGTGCCCATGCGTGTGTGTCTTGTCATGAGTGCATATGTGTGCCTTTTTCAGTTTGAGCATGTGCTTATTAGTGTGTGTATGTGCATGTCTGTGTGCATGTGAGTGTGTGCATGTGTGTATCCATAGATACACATTTGTGCATGCTTGTATGTGTATGTATATGTTTATGCATGTGTTGGTTGGTGTGCATGTGTTGTGTTAGTGCATGTGTGTATACATGTTTTTATGTGTGTTTGTGTGTGTATGCATGTAAGCATGCATGCCAGTGCATGTGCTTGTGCCTACGTGTATGCATGTGTGTGCATATGCATGTGCATGTGTTTGTTAATGTAAATGTGTGTGGAAGTGCATGTGTGCAAGTGTTTGTGTACATGTAAGTGTGCATGAACATGCATGTGCCAACACACTTGTGTGTTATATGTGTCAATGGGTGAGTGAGTATTCATGTGTGTACATGTGTGCATCCTCATGTGATTGTGCCTCTGCATGTGTTTTTGTGTGTCTACTTGTGCATGACTTGTTGTGCAAGTGCATTGGTGTGAATGTGAGTGTATATGTGCTTGTATGTGTTGGAGTATTCTTGTGTGCATGTGTATGGGTGTAGGCATGCATACATGTGTGTGTGTATATATATATATGCTTTTTTGCATTTGTGCACATGTGTGTGTGTTCATGCATGGGAGTATGCATGTTCTTGGGCATGTTTTTGTACTCCTATGTTTGTGTGTTTTGGTGGGAATGCATGTGTGTGCTTATGTGTGTGTGTGTGCATGTATGTCAGCATGTGTGTCTGTGTGTGTGCAAATGTGTGTAAGCATGTGTGTGTCTCTATAAGTGAATATGAGTGTGTTTATGAGTGTGCATGTGTTTGTGCATGTGTGTTCATGCACCTCTATGAGCTTCTGTGCATGTGTTCGTATGTGTGATTATTTTGTGTGTGTCGTTGCATATGCTTATAGGTGTGTGTTTGTTGCTATATGCACAGGTGTGCGTAAGTGCATGTGAGTAGATCTAGTTGTGTATGCCTCTACAGATGCTTGGGTAGGTGTGTGCATGTTTGTATTTGTGTGTGCACATGTGTCTGTGGGTGTGTGTGTAGATATGCATGTGTGTGTGTGTGCATATGCATGTGAGCATTTTTGTGTGCATGTAGGTGCACACATGTGCATGTGTGGGGGTGCATACATGTGTGTGGGTTAATGTGCATGGGCGTATTTTTATGTGCATGTGCATTTTCATGCATTCATGTATGCATATGTGGCATATGTGCCCATGTGTGTGTGCATGCACACACATGTGTGTAATTGTGTCGGTGCACGCAAGTTTGTGTGACTTCATGTTTGTGTATGTGTGTGCATGTGCACGTGTGTGCACCTTTGTGTGAGTGTTTTTATGTGATTGTGTAGTGTGTCTATGCGTGGGCTTGTGCATGTGTGTGTAGTGTGTATGTATCTGTGTGAGCATGTATAGATGCATTTCTGTGTGCATGTGTCTTCATGTGTATGTGTGTGTGTGTGTGCATGTATCTGTTATGTGCTTCTTTGTGTAAGTGCATATGTGTGTGCATGTGTGTTTGTGCGAGCACACATGAGTGTTTATGTATGTATGTTCATATTTGTTTATGAGCATGTCTGTGCATGTTTGTCGATGTGTGTGCATTTGTGTAGTTGCATGTGTGTGTAGGTAGGTTTTTTGTGTCTGTGCATATACGTGTGTGTTCATGTGTATGAGTGTGTCTGCTTGTGTGTGCATTTGTGCATGTGTGTATATGTGTGTACTTGTATGAATTCATATGTGTGTATTTACGTACGTGTTCATGTGTATGTTTTGTGTGTATGCATACATGCACCTATGTGTGTGGCTACATGCACATGTGTGTTCATCTGTGTGTGTTTACATATCTATGTGCCCTCGTGCTCACATGTGTGTGTTTGTTTAGGTGCATGCATCTATGTGTCTTTGTGTGTGTGTGTGCATGCATGGGTGTGTTTGTACATGTGTGTATGCATGTGTGTGTGTATGTATGTTTGTGCATGTATGTTTGCAAGTGCGTGCTCTTGTGTGTGTGTTTGCATGCATTTGTGAGCATGTGTGAGTGCTTGTGCCTATCCACATGTGTGTGTGTGTATGTGGATGTTTATGTATATATGTTTATGTGCATGAGTATATGTGTGTGTGTTGTCTGTCTATGTGCATACATGTTCATATTTTTTGGCATATGTGTGCATGTGGATGTATGTATGTGTGTGTGTGTGTCTACTTGTGTGTGTGTGAGAGTGAGTGTACATGTGCATTTGTGTGTGATGTGCTTGTGCATGTGCGTATGTGTTAGCTTGTGCATGTGTACAAGTTTTTATGTCATTGTGCATGTGTATGTGTGCATGCATACATGCATGATTGTGTCTACATGCATGTGTGTGCATGAGATTAGGCATGTATGCATATGTGTGTTTGTGTACTTGCATTAATTCCTCAACATGTGTGTGTGTGAGTCCATATATGCATGCATGCCTATTTGTGCATGTGTGAGCATATGGGTCTATGTATGTGTGTATGTGTATGCTTGTACATGTGTGAGGGTTCGTGCATGGTTGTGTGTGTATGTGTATGGTTTTATGTGTGTGCACATGTGTGTTTTGTTGGGTATGTATGTATGCCTTTGTGTGTTACAGCACGTATATGAGCATGTGTGTGTGTGTGTGAGCATGCATGTATGTGTCTATGTGTGCATGGGTGCACTTGTGTAAGTGTGTGGGTACCTATACATGTGTGGGCATATATGCATGCATGTGTGTGCATTTGTAAGTGTATGTGTGAATGTGTGCATTGAGGTTGTCCACTTGAACGAGCACTTGTGTGTAAATTTGTGCATGTGCTTGTGCGTGTCTTTATCTAGCTGTGCATGTGTGTTTGTATGTGTGTGCATGTGCACGTTTGCATGCACATGCATGTGTGTTCATTCATGCATTTTTGTAGACATGCATGTGCATGCATCTGTGTTAGTGCATGTGCTTATGTGCATGCATGTTTGTTTCTATGTAGATATGTGTGCATGCTTGTGTCGATGTGTGTTAATACATTTGTATATGCATGCATGCCATGTGCATATGCATGTGTGTATTTGTGTGTGAATGCATGCACGTATGTGTGGGTGTGCATGTGTGTGTGTGAATATGTGCATAGTAATTCATCTATTTGTGTTTATGAGGGTGTGTACATGCATGTACATGCCTTCATGAGCATACGTGTGTGTGTGCATGTGCATTTGTGCCTATGTGAGTGATCATGTGGATGTGCATGAGTGCATTCCTTTTTATGCTTGCAAGTGCATTTATGTATGTACTTATTTGTGTACCAGTCTGAATGCATGTGCATGTGTGTGTCTGTATGTTCTTGTGTGTGTGGGTGTGGTTGTATTTTTGTGTGCGTGTGGATGTGCATGTAGACATGAGTATGTATAGGTGTGTTTGCATGTGCATGTACATGTGCATGTGGATTTGAGTTTGTGTATGCATGTGTTTGTGTGCATGTGAGCAAGTATGTGCATGTGTACTTGTGTGCATATTTTCATTTATGTGTGTCAGAATGTTTGTGTGTGTGTCGACGACTATGTATGCTTATTCTTGCTTGTGTGTTTGCATTTGCGAAAAATTTGATGAGCGTGTGCATGTTTTTGTCTATGCATGTGTGCTGGTGTGCCTAAGTATGCGTGACACTTGTTTGTGTAATTGTGTGTATTTTGTGCATACATGTTTTGTGAGTGTGAGTACGTATAAGCAAGTGCATTTCTATATTTGCAAATGCCCATGTATGTGGGTATGATTGTCTGTATGTGTGTGTGTGTTTGTTCATGTGTGCACTGATACTTGTGTGTCTATGTGTGTGTGTGCTTTTGCTTGGGCATGTGTGTTTATGTGTGTGTGTGTGTGAATGTGTTTATGGGCATGTGTGTTTGGTTGCATGCTTGTGCAGGTGTGTGAATGTGTGTTTATACATGTGTGCATATGTGTGTGTGCATGTGTGTTTTTGTTTGAATGTGTATGCATGCATGTATACATGTGCATGTGGGTGCATGTGTGTGTGCGTGTGTATGTGCTTGCATGTGTGTGTACAGGTGGGGAATGTAGCTATGTGCATGCACGTATACACATGTGTGCATGTGAGTCCATATGTGTCTATGGGTGCATGTGTGTGTTTGTGTGCCTATGCATGCGTGCATATGAGCACAAGTGTGTGTATTTTTGTGCATGCATGTGTCAAAGTGTTTGTGTGTTTATTTGCCAATGTTTGCCTTTCTCTATGCTTATTTATATGTGCATGCTTGTTTGTGCATGTGCATGTGTGCATGTCTATGTGTGTATGAGTATGCACCCTGTGTGTGTACGTGTCTATATCTGTGTATGATTTTGTGTTTTTGTGAGTGTTTGTGCATGTGTATCTATGTGAGTGCATGTGTGTGAATGTTTGTGCATGTGCAAGTGCATGTGTCTGTGTTGGAGTATGCACATGTTTTTGTGTGTGCATGTCTATATGTGTGCATGTGTGTATATGTGCTTATGTGGATGAGTGAGTGTATATGTGTGTGCTTTTGTGGATGTTTATGTATACTTTTGAGTGTGTGTTTGTGTGTGCTTGTGTAAGTGCGTGTTGGGGGTGTGCGTTTGCATGTATATGTGCATATATGTGCACATGGGTTCGCGTTCACACACATGTATGTGTGAATATGCATATTTCTTTGTGATTGTGTATGTGTGTGTCTCTACAATTGCACATGTGTGTTTGTGTGCATTAATCTATGTTTGTGTGCATGTAAGTATGCATGTGTTTTTGCGTGCTTGCATACATATATGTATTTGATTTAGGTGTGTATACGTGTGCTTGTGTATTTGTGCATGTTTGCTTGTTATGCATTTGTGTATGTTCGTGCATGCATGTGTATGTCTATGATGGAACTTTAATGTGTGCATGCATGTGCATATGTGTGTGTGAGTGTGCAAGTGCGTATGTGTGCATGTGTATAGTTGTGCATGTACATGCATATGCGTGTGTGCATGTTGTGCATGTGTATGCATGTATGTGCATGTGTGTGTGTGTTTATATTTGTGCATGTGTGTGTGTGTGTGTGTGTTTGTATGTGTACATACAAGTGTGTGTGTGGCAAGCATGTGCATGTGTGTATGTGCATGTATATGTTGTGTGTGTGCATGCATATGCATGTCTGTGTGCCTATGTGCACATGTGCATGCATGTCTTTATTGGTGTATGTCTTCCTGGCATGTGCAAGTGTATGTGTGCATGTGTGTTAATGTTCGTGTGCATGTGTCTACGTGAATTATTGTGTGCTTGAATGTATGTGTTTGTCTGAACATATTTGTATGTTCATAAGTGGGAATTGTTATGGATTTGTGTGTGTGTGTATGTGTGCAAGTGCTGGTGCGTATGTGTATGCATGCATGCATGCCTATGTCTGCTTGAGTATTTGCATATGAATGTGTGTGTGAGTGTGTTCCTATGTGTGTGCATGTGTGTGTGTGCATTTGTGCCCCAATATACACGTGATTTTATGTGTGTGTATTTCCATGTGTGCATACATTTATATGTGTGATTGTATGGGAGCATGTTCATGTGTGTGCATGTGTCTATATGTTGGTGCTCATGTGTCAGTAGGTGTGCGTGGATGTATGTGTGCATACTTATGTGTCCATGTGTTCTTGTGTGTGTGTGTGTGTGTGTTGGTGCATGTGTGTGTGCATGCTATCATGTGAATATGCTTGCTTTGTGTACATGTGTGTATGAGTGTGTTCATCCATGTGTGTGAATGCTTGCACATGCTTGTATGTAAGTGTTTTCTTATGTGTGCGCACATGTGTGTGTGTGTGTATGCATGTGTGAAGGTGTTTATGTGCATGCAAATGTCCACATTTATGTGTGTGTGCATACATCTGTTTGTGCTTATGTGCACGTACTCACATGGTTGTGTACATGTGTGTTGTGCAAGCTTGTATGTTTGGGTAAGCATACGGCTTGGTGCTATTATACACGACAGAATATGCATTTGTGTATGTGCATGCATGTATGTGTATATGCTTGCTTGAGTGTGTGTGTGTGTGTATGTGTGCATGTGTTTGTATGCACTTGTGGATGATTGTGCATGTGTGCACTTGTGTATGTATACCTATTTTTGTTTGTGTGCACAGTGTATTTTCATGTGTTCAAGTGTGTGCATCTGTGTGGGTGGTTCTGTATGAGTGTGTATACGTGTATGAGTGTGCACATGTGTGTGTGCTTACGTGTGTGTTGATGTGTTTATGTGTGTGTATATGCATGAATTCAGGTGCTTGCATGCAAGCATGAGTATGAGGGTGTCTGTATGTATATGTGTGCATGTGTGCATGTGTGTTTATGTTTGTCTATTCATGCAAGCATGAGTGTGTGTATTAGTGTGGGTGTCTACCTGTGTTTGTGTACATGTGTTTGAATGTGTATGCATGTGTGTGCACATGCTTTCATGTTTTCACATGTGCATGTGTATTAGTGTGTAGGTGCATGTGCATGTTCTTGTGTGTCTATTTGTGAGTGTATGTGCATATGTGTGCATGTGTGCTTGCATATGTGCTTGCATGTGTGTGCATGTGTGCTTGCATATGTGCTTGCATGTGTGTGCATGTCTTGCTTTGCATATGCATGAGTGTATGTATATTATTATGTGTCTATAAGCAAGTGCATTTGTGTGTGTTTGTCCATGTGTGTGGGGGTTTATTTGTGTGTTCACATGCATGCATGTGTGTATTGGGGTGGTCGTGTATGACAGTGTTTGTGTGTATGCGTTCATGTGTGCGTAAGTGTTTGTGTGTGCACATGTATACTTGTGTGTCTAGTAACATGGTTATGTGGGTGAATGTGTGTGTTTCTGTTCATTGGTGCAAATGGGTTTGTGTGTGCATGTGTGTGCATACGCCCATGCTTGTGTGTGCATGTGCATGAATGCACATCTATGTATGTAGCTATTTGTATTCTTGTGTGTTATATGTGTTTGTGTGTGTGTGCATGTATGTTTGAAATTATGCAATCATGTGTGCGTGGGTTTAAGCAAGTGCTTTTACACTTGTGCATGTGTGTGTGTACTTGTGCACACATTTGTGAGTATGTGTGCATGCGCATGTTCATGTGCTTGTGCATGTGTGTGTGCACACACATTAGTGTGCATGATCATGTGCCTATATGTGTGTGTGTATTTCTATATATGTGTGACTACGCAAGTGCAAGTGGAGTGTCTACACATGTGGGTACTTATGCATGTGTGTATTCATGTGTATATATGCATGTGTATGCTTGTCTATGTGTGTGTGTGTGTGCATGTGCATTTGTGTGAATGTGTTTGTCTGTACATGTGTTTATGTGTATGTGTGTTCTTACGTGTGTGCATGTGTGTGCATGCATCTTTGTGTATGTGTTTATATGTTTCTATGTCAGAGCACAAGTTTCTATGTGTGTGTATGCATACGCATGTGTGTGTCTATGAATTCATGCATGCAGGCATATGTGTGCATGCACGAGTGCATGTGTATGTGTGTATGGGTTCATGTGTCTATTTTTGTGCTTGTGTTTGTGTGTGCTTGTGTGTATGTGTGTGTGTGTCTATGCTTGTGTGTGTGTACATGCATGTGCATGTGTTCATGCTTGTGTATGCTTATGTATCTATGCATCTATTTGTGTGCTTGATTGCTCATGTGTGTGTGTGTGTGTGCATGTGCATATGTATGTTTGTGTGTGTGGGTGCATGGGTGTACATGTTAGAAAGCCTTTTTGTATGAATGTGCATGTGCCTTTGCTTATGCATGTGCTCTAAGTATATGAGCCTATTCCTATACATGTGCTATGTATGCTTGTGCTTGTGCATGTGCATCTATATATGCATCTGTGGGTGTGAGAATTTATGTGCATGTGTGTAAGTGTGCATGTGTGTGTACATAAGTGCACCTGTGTTCATGTGTGTATTTGTGTGGGTGGGTGCATGCTTTTGTTCATGGTATGCATGTGTGCTGCATTCATGTTCATGCATGTGTGTGTATGTGCATGTGTGTATGTATGTGTGTGTTTGTTTATGTGTGTAAAGTATGCATCTGATGGTGTGTACTTTAACATGTGTGTTGAGTGGGTGTTTTTATGTATGTGTGTGTGTGTGGGTGGGTGATGGTGTGCTTGTGTGTGTGTATGTTTGCATGCATGTAAGCATAGGTATGTTGGTGATTGTGTGTGTATGGGTATACGTGCATGTGTGCTTATGCTTGTCTATGCATGCAGGCATGTATGAATGTGTGTATTTATGTGGATGTTTACCTATGTTTATGAGCATGTGTGCATGCATGTGTGCCCATATGCTTGCATGTTTTCACATGTGCATGTGTATTCGTGTGTGCATGCATGTGCATGTTCTTATGTGTCTATGTGTGAGTGTATGTGTGTGCATATGCCCATGCTTGTGTGTGTGTGTATGTGTATGAATGCACATCAATGTTTGTGACTATTTGTACTCCTATGTGCTATATATGTTCGTGTGTATGCACATGTAAGTGTGAAATTAAGCATTCATGTGTGCGTGGGTCTGTGCAAGTGCTTTTACACATGTGCATGAGTGCATACTTGTGCACACATTTGTGAGTATGCATGCATGTGAGCATGAATGTGTGCATGTGCATGACTGTGCATATTCAGGTGCTTGTGCACGTGTGTGTGCGTGCATGCTAGTGTGCATGTTCACATCCCTACATGCGTGTGTGCATTTCTCTGTGTGAGTGGCTATGCAAGTGCAAATGTGCATGTCTACACATGTGTGTGCTTGTGCATGTGTGTATTCATGTGTTTGTATGCATGTTCATGTTTGTGTGTGTGTGTGTGTGTGCTTGTGCACATGTGTGAATATATGTGTGTCTATACATATGTTTATGTGTATGTGTTTTCTTGTGTGTGCTTGCGTGTGCGTGCATCATTGTGTTTTTGTCCATATGTTTCTATGCCAGAGTGTACATTTCTATGTGTGTGTATGCATACAAATATGTCTGTCTATGAATTCATGCATGTAGGCATATGTGTGCATGCTCGTGTGCATCTATATGTGTGTGTAAGGGCATGTGTCTATTTTGTACATGTGTTTGTGTGTGTGCATGCATGTATTTGTGTGTGTATGTGCATATGCATGTGTGCATGCTTATGAATGCTTATGCTTCTATGCATCTATTTGTGTGCAGGATTACTAGTGTTTCTATGTGTGTTTTTGTGTGTGTGTGTGTGTATTTTTGTACGTGTGTGTGCATGTGCATAGGCATGTCTTTGCCTATGTGTGTGGGTGCATGGGTGTACATGTTACAAAGCCTTTCTGTGTGCATGTGCATGTGCCTATGCCAATGCATGTTCTCTAAGTGTGGACCCTATGTCGATATGTCTGCTATGTATGCTTGTGCTTGTTCATGTGCATCTATATGTGCATGTGTGGGTGTGAGAGTTTGTGTGCTTGTTTGTACGTGTGCATGTGTGTGTTTACATGAGTGCACATGTGTTCATGTGTGCATTTGTGTGGGTGGGTTCAAGCTTTTGTTCATTGTATGCATGTGTGCAAGAATTCATGTTCGTGCATGTGTGTATGTGTGTTTTTGTTTGTAATTGTAAAGCAAGCATCTAATGGTGTGCACTTTAATATGTGTGTTATATGGGTGTTTCTATGTGTTTGTGCAGGTGAGGATGTGCATGTGTTTGTGTAAGCATGTACATTTGTGTGTGTGTGTACGCACACACGTGTGTGTGTATGTGTGCACATGTGTGCACGTGTGCAAATATAAGCATGTGTGTTCATGGGTGCATGCATTTAAAAGTGTACGCTTTTGTATGTGTCTATGAATCTATGTGTGTTTACATACATATCTATTTTTATGTGCAAGTTCATGTATTTTTACATGCATATGTGTGCAATTGGGTACGTATGAGTGTGTATGGTTGTACATGTGTTTGCATGCTTATGTGCATATTTATGGATGTGTGTGTGTGCAGCTATCTTTTTTTGTGTGTGTGCATGTATGTGTGTGTTCATGCACATGTGTATGTGCATATGTGTATATGTGGGCATATGTGTGTGTCATTGCATATGTGTGGGTGCTTGTGTGTGCATGGGTGTGTGTACATGTGTATGTGTGTGTACTAAATACATGTGTGCATGTATTCTTATGCATGGGTCTGTGTGTTGGGGAGTGTTGGTATATGCATGCATGTGCATGTGTGTGAGTGTGTGTGCATGCATGTATATTTCTATGTGCATGCATTTGTGTGTGTATATATGCACATGTGAGTACATATTTCTATGTACTATGAGCACATGTGTGCATACGTATGGTTCTGTGTGTGTGTGTGTGCATATGTGCACATGTGTGTGTATATGCATGTTTGTGTGCATCTATGCGTCTGCACTTAGGCATGTGTTTACAAGTGTGTGAGCACGTATTCATTTTTTTTATGTGTGTGTGTGTTGGTGTACACATGCACCCATGTGTTTGTGCATGTATGTGTGGTTGTGCATCAGTATGCATGTACATGTGTATGTGTGTTTGCATGTATGTGCAGTGTTGTTGAGTGTGTATGTGTATGTGTGTTTGCATGTATGTGTATGTGTGTGCGTGCATGTAGGTTTGTGTGCATGCAAGTGAGTGTGTGCGTGTATTTTTAAGTGAGTTTATGTGGGTGTGTGTATAAATGTGTATGCATGAGTGCATGTGCATGTGCACATGCATACATGAGTGTGTAAGGGTGCACATGCATGTGCGTTTTTGTGTGCGTGGATGCTTGTGTGTGTGTTGGGAGGGGTCTATCTACTTGTGCATGTGTGTGCACATGTGGACACATGTGTGTGAGTTAGAGCATGCATCAATGTGTGTGTGCATGCTTTTGATTATGCATGTTCGTGTGAATGCTGGACGCATGTGCATGTGTTTGCATGCACATGTGTGTGCATGTTTAAGTGTAGTTGTATGTGTGCATATGCATGTACATGCATGTGTACTAGAGCATCGTGGTGTAAAAGTGAATGAGTGTGTGTTTGCATACGTGTGTGCATATGTGTGTGTGCTTGTGTGCATCTATGTATGTGTGTGCATGTGATTTTGCATATTTTTGTAAGCATGCATGTGTTTATATATGTGTGTTTTCATGCACGTGGGTGTTGTGAGTTTGTGTATGCATTGTGCCTGAATGTGTGTGTGTGTGTGTATATGTGCATCTATTTTTAGGCATGTGTTTATGTGTGGGGGAATGCATTCCTTTGTATCTGTGTTAGTGTAAACATGCACCAATGTGTATGTACATGGTTGTACATATATGTGTATGCTTTGTGTGTGTGTGTGGGTTTATGTGTGTCTGCTTGCATTTAAGTGTGTGTGAAAGAGCATATGTCTAGGTTTGTGTGTGTGCATGTGCATAGATGTGTGTGTGCTTATCCACATAAGTACATGAGTGTGTGTGTGGCTACATGTGCATGCTTATGTGTGCATGTGTGTGGGTCTATGTGCATGTGCATATAAGTGCACATGTAGCACATGTGTATGTGTAGGTGCATGCATGTTTGTGTGTGTGCATGTGCATGCATGTGATTGTGTATATGTGTATGCCGGTGTGCACATATGTGCATTTGTGCATACATGTGTGCTTGCGTGTGTGTCTATGATCTTGTATGTGTTTGTGTTTAAGCATGTCTACTTATGTGTGTGTTTGTGTGTGCATGTGTTTGTGTGCACAAGTGTATGCAATTGTGTGTGCAAGTGTGTGTGTGCATGTGTGAGTGTGTGCGCACAAGTGTGTATATTCGTGTGTGCTAAAGTACACACGTGATGTAAGCATGCATGAGTGTGTGTTTGCATACATGCATGCATATGTGTGTGTGTACATATGTATATGCATGTGCATGAGCATGTGTTTGTTAGTATGTTTGCATACATGCATGAGTGTGTATGCGTGTATGTGTGCGCATGTGCATGTGTGAGTTTGTGTGCACAAGAGTGTGTGTATGTGCATGTGTGCATTGTGCTCATATGCAAGTCTGCATGAATGTGTGTGTATATATGCTAGTGTGTGCCCTTGTGTATCCATGTGTTTGGGTGCATGTGCATGTGTGTGTGTGTACATGCACATATGGAATCTGTGTGTGTGTGTATGAGTGTGTGTGAGTGCATGTGTATGTTTGTACTCGCATTTGTGTGTGGGTGCATGCATATTGGATTATATGCATACATTCATGTGTGTGTTTAAGTTTTTTTGTGTCTGCATGTGGATGTGTAAGTGTATAGTTCTGCATGTGATTTTGTGTTTGTATATATGCTTGAGTGTGTGTGTGCAATGCTTATAAATGTGCATGTGTGTATGAGTGTATGTACCTACATGTGTATATGTGCACATTTTCTTGTGTGCATGCTTGTATGTTCGTGTCTATGTGCACTTGTGTACACATGCATGTGAATGTGTGTTATTGTGTGTGTGCATGCATGTATGCGTTCATATGTGCACATGCATGCGTATGCATGTTCGTAGGCATGTGTGCAAGTGTGTATATGTGTGCGATTATTTGCATGCATATGTGCATGTGTGCATGTGTGTGTCTGTGTGCAAGTCATGTGTGCAAGCTTGTGTATGATTTGAGTGTGTGATTGTGTGTGTAAGCTTAGGTGTGTGTGCATATGCATGTTCATGTCTATATGTGCATGTGTACTTATGTGTCTATGTTTTGGTGTTTGTGCTGGTGTGTGCGTATGTGTACATGCATACATGCTTGCTTGCATTTGTATGTAGGTGTGTGTGAGAGTATGCACATGTGCATCGGTGTGTTTGTGTTCATGTGTGTGTAAGTGTGTGTTTATGCTTGTTTTCATGCATGCATGCTTCTGTGTGTGTGTGCATGTGTGTGTATGTGTGTGCACATGCACATGTGTCTATGTAGGTGTGTGTGCCTTTGCATGTGCATTCATGCATGTGCATGTATCCGTGCTTTAGAATGTATGTGCATATGTGTGTGCTAAGTACATAAATGTGAGCACGTCTGTGTATGTGTGCACATGTTTGTGCATGTGTGCATGCATGTGATAGCATGTGCGTGTGTTTGTGTGTGTATGTGTATATGAGTTTTTGTCTGTGTATGTATGCATTCATGTGTTCATTCATATTTGCATATCCATGTGTGTGTGTGATTACGTGCATCCATGAATGTGTGTGTGTATGTGCACACGAGCACGTGCAAATGTATGTGCATCATATGTCTGCAAGCATCCATGCATGTGGGTGCGCATATGTGTGTGTGCCTGTACATGTGCCTATGCACAATTGTGCATGTGTGCGTGTGCATGCATGTGTATGTTTTTGTGCATATTTTTGCATGCACGATTGTGTGTGTATATATGTATGTGTGTGCATGAATGTGCATGTGTGAGTTTGTGTCTGCATTATACTTGTATGTATGTTTGTGTGCATATGTGCATTTGTGCTTGGGCATGAGTTTGTGTGTGTGTGAGCACGTATACATGTGTGTCTATTCGTGTACATATGCACCCGTGTGCATGTGCATGGCCTTGAATCTATTTGTATGTCTTTATGTGTTATATATGTATGTTTGTATATGTGGATGTGAGTGGGTTTGTGTGTGTATGCACTTGCAATTGAGTGTGTGTGTGTGTGCTAATGTATGTCTAGGTGTGTGGGGGTGGGTATGCGTGTGTGTGCATGTGCATACGTGTTTGTGTTCCTATGCACACATATACATAAGTGTCTCTAAGTGCATGTGTGTATGTGTTTATGTGTGTTGATGTATGTGGGTGCTTGTATGTGTGTGTGTGGGTCTATGAGTATGTGCATATGTGTGCACATGCAGGCACATGTGTATGTGTAGGTGCATGCAAGTGCATGAGTGTGCATGTGCATGCTTGTGATTGTGCAAGTGTATATGCAATTGTGTTTGCACATGTGCACATGTGTGTGTTTGTGTATGCATGTTTCCATGTACATTTTTGTGTGTGTGTGCTTAATTTTATGAGCATCTATACTTGTTTGTGTATTTTATGTGAGCAACTGTTTGTGTGCACATGTGTGTGCATGTTTGTTCTACGTGTCTATGTGTGTGTGCAGATGTGTGTACATTCATGCATGCTAAAGTGTACACGTAATGTATGTATGCATGAGTGTGTGTTTGCATACATGTGTGCATATGTGTGTGTGTGTGCGGGTGTGTGTGTGTGCATGTGCGTGTGCATATGTGTGAGCATGTGTTTGTGCTTATTTATGCACACATGAATGAGTGTGTATGTGTGTGTGTGTGTGCATATGTGCTTGTGCTTGAGTGAGTTTGTGTTCACATGAGTGTGTGTGTGAATGTATGTATGTGTGCGTATATATGTTTTTGTTTGTGTGTGCATATGTTTTTGTTTATGTGTGCATGTTTGCATGTGCATGTGTGCATGTGTCATATGTGGATGTGTTTGCATGTGCATATGTACAAGTGTCATATGTGGATGTGTTTGTGCGTGCAGGTGTTCATGTGTGCATGTGTGGGTTGTGTGTGCATGTTGTGCATGTGTGTGTCTATGTGAGCTTATGCATTTGTGTGTGTGCGTGTATATGTGTGTTCATATTAGCAAGTTTCTTAGTGTGATTTCATATGTTCGTCCATGCATACATATGTATGTGTGTGTGCATCTTTATATATGCCTATGTGTGTGTATATATGTGCGTTTTAAGTGTATGTATATTTTTGCTTATATGAATGTCTACCTAGGCTTAGGCATATATGTGCATGCATTTGTAAGTGTGTATGTGCATTTGTTTGTGTGTGTGTATTTATGTATGTGTGTGTGTGCACATGTGCAAATGTGTGACTATTTGCATGCTATTGCATGTGTATATGTGTTTGCACATATTTACATGTTTATGTGTGCATGCTTGATTATATTTGTATATGTGTGTGTGCATTTATGTTTGAGGATTTGTGTGGAGATGTATGTGTGCATCTGGTTGTTCATGTGCATGCATGAGTGAGCTTGTATGTGTGTGTGTGTGTGTGTTCATGCTTGTTTATGTATGCATATTCATTTACATGTGCATGCACATGTGACTATAAGTGTTTATGTGTATTTGTCATCTTGTTTTTGCATGGATGTGTACGTGTGAAAGTGTGTGTGCGTATACATTTTTTATGTGTTTATGTATGTTTGCAAGTGCAAGCATGTTTAAGCTTTGGCATACATGTGTGTGTGGTAGGTGGGTGGGTCTGTGTGCATGTATCTATGTATGTACCTATGTGTGTGGTTGTACATGTGTGTACTTTTGTTCATATGCTCATGTGTGTATGTGTGAGGGTGTGTGTGTTTTGTGAGTGTATGTGTGTGTAGGTGTGTGTTTGTGTGTGTGTGC
This sequence comes from Vanilla planifolia, assembly GCA_023846275.1. NCBI lineage: Eukaryota > Viridiplantae > Streptophyta > Magnoliopsida > Asparagales > Orchidaceae > Vanilla > Vanilla planifolia. The sequence continues at coordinate 450,413 of JAIUJO010000321.1, read as the reverse complement.
ATGTGTGTGTATGTATTTTGTGTGAATAAGCATGTGCATGCCAGTGGGAGCATTTATGTACACATGTGAGTATGTTAGTGTATGCACATGTGCATGTGTGTGTGTGTGTGTACTATGCATGTTTGTTCTTGCATGTGCATGTGGGTGGGTGTATATGTGTGCATGTGCCTATATGTGCGTGCTTGTGTTCATGTGTGCTTGTCTGTGTGTTTGTGTGTAAGTGCTTGTGCATGTTTATGTGTGTGTTCTTAAGTGTGTGCTTGTATGTGTGAGTGTGTTGTTGTGCATATGCATGTGTATACCTTTATGTGTTTGTGTGTATGTGTCTACATGCTAATAAATGCTTGTATTTGGGCTTGTGTGCAAGCATGTGCATATGCATGCATATGTGTGTGTGTGCTTGTGTGTAGGGGGCTGTGTGAGTAGCATGTGTGCTAATGAATGTATTTTTATGCATATGTGTGCATGTGTGCACATGTGGTTGTGTGTGGGTTCACATGTGTGCATATGTGTGTTTGTATGTGATGGAGTTTATGCAAGTGCACGTGTGTGTGTGCATGCGTGCTTATGTGTACAAGTTGTCACATGTGTGTGTTGGCATGTCCATGTGAGTGATTGTGCATGTGTTTCTATTTACATTCATAGACATGTGTGTGTGTATGGGTGCATTCATATGTGCATGTGTGTGCATGTGGTTGGGTGTGTCAATGTGCTTTTGTGTGCCTATGCCTATATGTATCAATGCATACACATGTGTGAGCATATGTGTGTACTAATGCATTTGTATATGTGTGTATGCATATGTCTGTGTGTGCATGTGTGCATGCATGCCAATGTGTTTGTAGGTGTGTGTGCATTAGTGTTTGTGTGTGCGTGTGTGAGTTTGTGTGCATTTGAGTACGTGTTTATGTATGTGTTTGATCTTTTATGAGTTTATCGGAATGTGTGTCTAATTATGCATGTGCTTGTAGGAATGTGCATGTGTGTATGTCGATGGCATTCATAAAAATGTGTTTGTGTGTGTGTGCACATGTGTTTGAGCATGTGTATGTTTTCCTGTATGCATGTTTATGTGTACATGTGTTTTTGTGTATGTGTGTGTGTAGTTTCTAAGTGTGTGCGTGTGTGCATGTGGTGTAAGTGTTTATGTATTTGCATGGGTGTGCATGTGTGCATGCACATATGTGTATGTAAGCATGTGTGTGTGCATCTATGGTTGTGTGTATGAGTTTGTATATGTGTTTGCATGTGTGCGCACATGTGTGCATATGTCTATGCATCTTTGTGTGTGCATCCATGTGTATATGCATGTGTGTATATGTGTGTGTGTGTGTGTATATTTATGTGTGTCTATGTGTGTATACATTTGTGTGCATTAGAATGTGCATTCATCCATTGTCTCTATGTGTGTGCATTTGAGTGCGACCTATTGTGTGTGTGTACGCATGTGCATGCGTGTGTGTAGTTCTTATGTATATTGGTGTGTTTCAGTGAGCATTTTCATGTTTAAGCATGTTCGTACAAGTGTGCATGCATGTATGTGGGTGCATCAGTGTGTGTGTTCATGTATGTAGGCATTTTCATGCATGCATGTGTGATTATAAATACATATTGGTGTGCTTATGTGTGTGTATGAGTGTGTGAGAGTGCATGTGCATGTCTGTGAGTAAGAGTGCATGTGTGTGCAGGTGCATGTATGTGAGTATGCTTACAATTCCTTTTCTGCACACTTGTGCATGTGAGTGTGTGCGTACATGTGTGTTTGTGTGCTTTGGCGTGTGTGTGCAATTGTGTATGCACATGTGTTTCTGTGCCTAACTTTGTAGGCATGTGTGTGTCCATGTGTGCATGCTCTTTCTTGCACGCATGTGTGTGTGTTTATGCATCTATGTGAGTTTGTGAGCATATGTGAATATTTTTGGGATTTTATGTTTGAGTGCATGTGCGTGAATGTCATCACGTTTATGTACGTTTTTGTGTGTGAGCATGTTTATGCTTGTATGTGTGTCGGCATGTTTGTATGTCAACATGTGGTATGTCTTTGCATGCCTGCTTATGTATGTATCTATGCTTGTGCATATGGAAGTGCATGTGTTTGCACATGTGTGCTTTTGTACGTGTATGTGTGTGTACATGTCTTTGTGCATATGCGAGTGTGTGTGTGTGTGTTTGTACCTACGTGTGTGTATGTGTTCATGCATATCTATATATTTTTCTATGTTCACTTGTCTACTTATGTATGTGTGCATCTACATCTATGTTTATGCATGTGTCTATGTGTGTGTGTGTGCATGTGTATGTATGAGTGTTCATGTGCATGTGTGCATGTGTCCATATGTGTGTGTGTGTTTGTTGTGTGTGCACATATATGCATACGAGTGAAAGGGCACGGGCATGTGTGCATGTTTGTGCATAACATGTGTGCCTTTGTGTGTGTGAGTGCTTGTGTGTGTGTGTGTGGTATGTGGTTGTGTGCATGTGTGTGTTTATGTGCACAGGGTTGTGATTGTTTGAGTACATATTTGTGTGAGTGTATGTATGCATGTGTGTGCATGTATGTGTGTGTGTGTGCATGTGCACCTATCTCTGTGTGTCTGTGTGTGTTAGTGTGTTATAGTGCATGTGTGTGTGTACAAGCATATGCATTTGTAGATATGTGCATGTCTATGGATGAACATGCTTATGATTGAGTGTGTATGTGTCATTTTGTGTGTACTTGCATCCGCATATGTGTGCATGTGCATTTGCATTTTCATGTGTGCATGTGTGTGTGCATGTGCATGTGCACGTGTGTGCATTTGTGCATGTGTATGTGTGTGCGTGCATGAGTGTGCTTTTGCATGTGTGTATGTGCATTTGTGTGTATGTGTGTCTGTCCATGCATATGCATTTATGTGTGTGTGTGTATGGGTGTGCATGTTTTTACTCATGTGTGTGTACCTTTTTGTTTGCATGTGTGTGTTTTCCATGTGAGTACTGGTCTGTGTGTGTACGAGTGAAGATACGTGTGTCAATGTGTGCATATTTGTGCATAGGTATGCATGTGTATGCAACTATGTGTGGGCATGTATTTGTGGTTTTTAGTGTATGTGTGCATGTGTGAGTGTTTGCATGTGTATGCATGTATCTTGGTGGGTTTGTGCATGTTTTCATGCATAAGTGTGCATGTGTGTGTGTGCACGTATGTGTGTTTGCATGTGCTTGTTCATATGTGTGTACCTATGTTTGTGTGTGTGTGCCTATGTGAGTATGTGTATGTAAGCATGTGAGTGTGTACATGCACAAGTATGTGTGTGTGTGTGTTTATGTATATATATGTGCTATGCATGCATTTGTAAGTGTGTGCATGTCCATTTCCATGTGTCCATGTGAGTATTTCCATGTCCATGCTATTTTGTGTATGTGTGCGAGTTCCTCTGTGTGTGTGTGTTTGGGAGCATGTGTGTGAGTGTTTGTGTAGGTGCGTGTGTGGCTGTGTGCTTACATGTTTGGATGTGCGTGTGTGCATGTGTGTTGGGGGGGTCTTAGTACTAGTGTGTGTGTACACATGTGCATGCATAGACATGTGTGTGTGCCTTTGCGTGTTCATGTGACCACATTTGTCATGCATGTTTAAGTGTGTGTGTGTGTGTGTGCATATTTGTGGGCAAGTATGTATTCATATATGAGTTTGCATATATGTGTTTGCATGTGTGAGTCTGCATGTATATGTGGATAAGTGTGAGTGGTTATGAGTGCATGTCTGTGTGCTTTTGTGTGTGTGTGTGTGTAAGTGCATGTGAGGGCATGTGCATGTACTTATGCGCATTTGTGTGTGAGAGTATGTGTGTTCATATACATGTGCATGCGTTTGTGTTTGTGAGTCTACTTGTACATGTGTGTGCGCATGCATGTGTTTGTGTGCATGGTCAATTTTTGGATATGCATGCACACACATGTGAATGTGTGTGCATTCATGTGTCTCAATCGGTAGAGCTGTCCGTTCTTTGTGCATGTGTGTATGTGTGTTTATGTGCATGCATCTATGTGTGTACATATCTATTTGTGCATGTGTGTGTGTGGTGTGTTCATATGCATATGTATGTGTGTGCATTTGCATGTTTGTACTTATGTGTGTAAGGATGTGTGTACTTGTATGGGTGTGTGCTTTTGTGCATGCATGCATGCTTGTGTGTGTGCATGTTCTTTGTAGGTGTGCATTCTATGTGTGATTTTTCATATGCATATATTTTCTTGTGAATGTATGTGCATATGTGTGAGTACATATTCTTGTGTGTGTGCATGTGTCTACGTATGTGTGTGTGGGTGTGTGTGCATGTGTGTGAGCATGTGCATATGTGTGTGCCTATGAGTATGCATGCATGTGAGTGTATGTGTGTGGGTGTGCATACATTTGTTTGTGTGAGCTCATGTGTGTGGGTGTGTGTGTTTGTGAATGTGTGTGAGCAAGCACACTTTTATGTTTTTGCATGTGAGTTCATATATGTGTGTGCATGAATGCATGTGTGTTTATGGTTGCATGTTTATGATGATGTGTTTGTATGGCTATGCACATGTATGTGTATATGTGCATGTGAGTGCATGTGCATGTGTGTGAATTTATATGTCTGCATTCATGTGCATCTGTTTTTGTGTGTTTAATTGTGCATGTGCATGTGGGCATGTGGTTGTGGGTGTGTGCATGTGCTCATGTGTGTGTGTATGTATGTGCATAACTTTGTGTATTTTGACATGTGCATGTGTTTGTGTATTCATATGGGTGTGTGTGCGTATGTGTGTGTATGTGTGTGCGTATGAGTGTGTTTGTGGGTGCACACATTTGTGTACTTCTCATATGTGTATGTTTGTTTGTGTGCTTGGGAGTTTATGTGTTTGTAAATATTTGTATGCATGTGTGTGTGTGTTTATGTTATACATGCGCATGTGCGTATGTGTGTCTCTGTGTGTGTAGGTGCATATGCACATGTATGTGTGCATTTATGTATGCACGTGGGTGTGCATTCATATGTATGTGTTTGCAATGCAAGTGTATGTGCATATTCATGTTTTTGTGCATCTTTGTTTGTGTGTGCATGTGTGTATGCTAATGTTTGAGTGTATGGGTTTGTGTGTGTGTGTGTGTATGTGAGTGTGTGTGCATATGTGTGTGTGTGTGTGTGTGTGTGTGTGCAAATGTTTGTATGTGCATGAGTTTGCATGTGCATGTGTTAATATGAGTTTGCATGTGTGTGTGTGTGCAGGCACTTGTGCGCGTGTGTGTGTGTGTGAATGTGTTCGTTTATATGCTCGTGTGCTTGTGTTTATGTGCATGTGCATGTTTGTACATGTTTGAATATGTGTCTGCATACATGTTTGACTGGATCTTTAGGTGTGTTCTTGTGTGTTTGTGTGTGCACGTGCATCTGTCTGCTTATGTGCAAGTATGTCCAATTGTGTGTTTTTGTGTATGTGTGCGTGCATATGTGATTATGTGTGTGTGTGTATATTTGTGCGTGCATGCCTGTGTGTCTACATGCATAGGCATGCATGTGAGAGTTTATGCATTTATGTGATCCAATGTGTGCGAATAAGTGAACATGGGTGTGTGGGAGTGTGTATGTGTGTATGTGCATGTGTGTGAGTGTACATGTGTGAATATTTATTTTTGTGTGTGCACATGTGCATTTTGTTTATGTGTGTATGTTTGCATGTGTGTTTATGTGTGCATGTGTCTACGTGCATCTATCTACGTGTGTTTATGTGTGTGTGCATATGTACATTGTGTCTATGTGTGCATGTTCATGTGCATATCTATACGTGCATGCACTTGTCTACTTTTGTGTGCAAGTGTGTGTGTGTTTGTGTGCATGTGCATGTTTGTACATCTGTGCATTTGTGTGTATGTATGTTTGTGCATGAGTGTGCTTGTGTATGTGTTTGTGCATGTGCATGTGTGTGCCTTTGTGTTTGCTTGTGCTTGCTTATACAAGTGTGTGTGCATGTTAGTGTGAGTTTGTGCACATTTTTTGTGCATGTGCAAGCCTTTGTGTTGGTGTATTTCTTGGGTTCATGTGTGTGTATGTGTGTTCTTGCAAGAGTGTATGCATTTGTGCATTCTCTAGTGCATGTTTGCCTACATGTGTTTGTGCATGTGTATGCATATGCATATGCACATGTTTATGTGTGCATGAGTGTGGGTGTGTGTATGCATGATTGCATTTGTATGTGTAGATTTGTGTGCCCACATATGCCTTTGTGTCTATGTACATGTGTGTGCATTTGTGCATTCCTTAGTGCACGCATGTTTGGGTGCAGCAAGTGTTTGCATGTGTGTACTTGTTCATGTTTGTGTGTGCATATGTGTATAAATATATACATGTCCATGTGTGTGTGTGGGGTGCAAATGTGAGCATATGTATGTGTATGTGAGAGTGTGTGTGTGGGTGCTTATGTGGGTTTGTGAGCATGTGCACATGCATATGATTATATGTGCATGTGTGTGTGGTAGTGTGTGTGTTCATGTATGTGCTCATGATTGAGTGTCTATGTGCATGTGTGGTACACATGCTGGCACATCTATGTGTGTATTGGTGCATGTATGCATGCATGTCTATAGGTTTGTGTGATTATGCATGTGTATGTGTGCATGTGTCTACGTGTGTGTGGTGTGTGTGTATGTGCATGTTTGTGTGTACATTTTTGTGTATGCTTGAAAACATATGTGAGTGTGTGCTAGCATGTGTTTGTAGACATTTATGCACATATGTGTACTTTTGTATATGTGTGCATATACATGTGTTTGTTTGTTTTATGTGTGCATGCTAATGTGTGTATGTATATGTTTGTGTGTGTGTGTACATGTAAGAGTTTGTGTACTTGTAAGTGTGTGTGTGTGTATGCATTTGTGCAAATGTTAATGTGTGTGTGTGTGTGTGCATGCACATGTGTGCAAGTGTTTGTGTGCATACCCATGCGTGTGTGTGTGCACATCTACTTGTGTGAGTATGTAGGTGCATGTGTGTGTGCTTTAACATGTGTGTATATGTGTGTGCATGTGTTTGTATTTATGACCATATGTAGATGTGTAAATGACTGTGCATGCATGTGTGTGTGCATTTACATGCTCATGCATTTGTTTGTATATGCATACATATGTGTGCACGTGCGTGCTCTTGTGTGCATGCTGTTGTGTGTGCATATGTGTATGTGTGTACAGATTCTTGTGCATGTGTATGTGTCTGTGTACATCTGAGTGTGCATGTATGTGTATGTAGAAGAGTGCACTTATTTGAATATGCATGCATGTGTGTGAACCTATGCTTGTATGTGTACATGCATGTGTGCGTATGCATTTGTGAGTGCACATGTGGGTGTACATGTGTTTGTACCTCTATGTATATGTGTGTATGTGCTTGTCCATGTGTCTATCTATGTATTTGTGAGCACAGTTGATTGTGTGCATGTGTGTTCCTAGGTGCACATAAGTGTATAAGTGTCTATGCATACATGTTCATGTGTGTGTGTGTGTCCATGTATGTGTGTGTGTATGTTTGAGTATATGTGTGTAGATGTGTGTTGGTGTGCATGTGTGTGTAAATGTGTATGTATGTGTGCTTGTATGTGTGGGTGCATGTGTGTGTGCTTGTGGGCATGCGAACATGTACGTGCATGTCTGTGTGTGTGCACATGTGCGTATGTGCATGTGTGCCCATGTAAGTGGATGAATTTGTTTATATGGTTGTGTGTTTATTCATTTGTGCATGTGCATGTGTGTGTGTGTGTCTGTGTGTTTTTGTGTGTACATGTGTGTAGGTTACTTGTGCATGTGTATGACATTGCCTATGTGTGTGTGCATGTGTTCATGTGTGTTTGTGTCTATCTTTGCATGTGTATGCTTATGCTTATTTATTTTTATGTGTGTGCTTGTATGTTATTTTGCACATGCATTTGTGTACCTCTATATGTATGTGTTTGTATGCATTTGCATATGTGAGAGCATGTTAATTTGAGCATGTGTGTACATGTGTAGCTTATGTGTTCTCATGTGCATGTTTGTGCAACTATGTTTCTTTGTGTGTAGGGTGACGGAGTTCCCATGTGTGTGTATGCTTGCATACTTGTGTGTGTGTGTGCATGTGCACATGCATGCTTTTGCTTGTTTGAGTGTGTGCGTATGAGTGCATGTGTGTTATTGAGCATATATGTCTGCATGCGTGTGTGCATTTGTGTGTATGTTGGTGTGTGGCTGTGTGTGTGTGTGTGTGCTAATCCATGTGCATGTAGGTGTGTATTTGTTTGCATGTTTTTGTGTACACATACAGATTTGGTATGTATGTGGGGGTGTGTGCATGTGTGCATGTGATTTTATGTGCATGTGAGTGTGTACATTTATTTGTGTGCCTGTGTGTGTGTGTGTTTATGCATGCATGTGTATTTTAGTTTGTGTGCATGTGTGTTGTTATGTGTCTGTCTGTGCATGTTGGGATGTGTTTATGTGTGCCTGTGTGTATGCTTATTTGTACATGTTTATGTGCATCGGAGCATGTGTAGGTGTCTATGAATGAGTGTGCATGGTAATGTGTTTAGGTGTGTGTGAATGAGTGTGCATGGGAATGAATGCGTGTGTGCATTCGTGTGTGAGAGTTCATGTGTGTTTATCTGGGTGTGCGTTCGAATCTGTGTACATGTGTGTACTTGTGTGGGTGCATGTGTCTATGTGTGTGTTTTCATGCAAGCATATACATGTACAAGTGTGTGTACATGTGTATGTGTGCATGTGCATGTGCATATTTGTGTGTGTATGTGCATGTGTGAATGCATCATGTTTTGTGTCTGTGCCTATGGGCATGTATGTGTGTTCATATGTGTATGTGAGCATGTGTGCATCTACATTCTTACATGCAAGTGTGTGCGCTTATGTATGTTTGTGCACATGTCGACATTTGTGCATGTGTCTATGTTTACAAGTGCATGTGCATGCACGTGTGTGTGTGTGTGTTTTTCTGCTTTCATGCATGTGTGTGTATGTGTGCTTGCATGTCTATGTGTACTTGTCCATATGCATGTGTGTGCATGTGCATCTCTTTGTGTCTGTGTGTGCGTGTGTTTGTGCACATATATTTGGGTGTGTGTGTACATAAGTGCATGAGTGTGTGTGTGTATGTTTTTGTGTTGAGTGCAAAAGTGTGCTTGTGTATATGCTTGCATATGTGTATGGGTGCATGTGTGTGCAATGTGCATGTGTGCATTTATGTATGCATGCCTAATCTATGTATGTGTGTTTATGTGCTCTTGCATGCATGTTTGTGTATGTGCATGTGTCTATGCTTTATTTGTTTGTGTGCAAATGTGTGTGTCTATGTGTGCATTTGTGTGTGGCAATGTGTTTATTGGTGTGCGTGTGTAGGTGAGCTTGAGCATATTAGTGTGTGTGCAAACGAGCACATGTGTGTGTTAATACATTTCTGTGTTTAGGTGTGTGTACATGTGTCAACTTGTTTGTGTGCTTGTATGCATTTATGTGTGTGCATATGTATGTATGTGCGCATGTGTGTGGTACAAGTTGATCATGTGTGCAACCTTGTGTTTGTGTGTGAGTTTGTGCAAATGTGTGTGGGCTTAAGTGTGTGTGCACATGCATGTATGTGTTCGTAGGTGCATGTGTACTTGCATGTATGCATAGGGGTGTCTATCTTAGTATGTGTAAAAAGGCATGTGAATGCATTCATGGATGTGTATGTGCATATAAGTGTGTGTGGACATATGCACATGTGTGTGTGGGTGAGTACATGAGTGTGTTTGTGTTTTTGTGTATGCAGGTGTGTGTTTGTGCTTGTTTGCATGCATGCATGCTTCGGTATGTGCATCTACATGTGGGTGTATACACATGCACATGGCTTTACATGGCAACATGTTTCTTTAAATGTGTGTTTATGAATGCATGCATGTGTGTGTATGCATGCTTTTGCATGTGTGTGCTAGGTGCATACATGTGAGCATGTGTATGCTTGAGTGCATGTATGTGATAGTATTTGTGTATGTGTGTGTACATATAAGTTTGTGTGTGTGTGTGTGAATGTATGTGTGCATGTGTTCATTTATATGTGCATGTCCATGTGCAAGTGTGATTATGTGTATCCATGAGCATGAGTGTGTGTGTAAATGTGTATGTGCAAATGTATGTGCATCTGCATGTGTTCACGTGTGATTACATGCATGCATATGTGCATGCTTGCAAGTGTACATGTGTGTGTGTGCATGTCCATGATCCTGTGTAATTGTGTGTGTGTGTGTGTGTGTGCATGTGTGTGCATGTTTATACATACGAGTGCACTTGTGTTTGCATGTATCTGTCTATGTGTGTGCATGCATGAGTGAATATATGTGTATGTGGATATATACATATAATAATGTGCATGCATGTGTGTGTCAGTGCTATGTTTGTACAAATGTGTGTGTGTATGAAGGCATGTGTGTGTGAATGCGTTTGTATACATGCGCATTTGTGTTAATGTGTACATGCACATATGTGTTAATATTTGAGTGTGTGCATGAATATTTGTATTTGTGTTTACATTTGCCTTCTTGTGTATATCAGTGTATGCATGTGTGTAGTTATTTTTGTGTGTGTATGTGTGTGCATGTGTTTAGTTATGCTTGTGTGTGTCTACATGTGAGGTTGTGTCTATGTGTGTCCATGCATGTGTTCTTGTGTGTGCATGTATGTGTCTGTGTGGGGGTGAGTGTATGTGCATAGGTGGGCAAGTGTTCTTATGTGTGTGTGTGCATGTTTATATGTGTATGTGCATGTGTGCAAGAGTGTGTGTGTGGGTATCTACATGCATAAGTATGCTTGTGTTTGTGTAAGGGCGCATGAGGAAATTTTCATTTCTTGTGTGTTTCCATGCATTTGTTTATGTGTGCTTGTGTACGTATGCGTGTGCTTATGCGTGTGTGTACATGCTTGCTTATATGTATGGGCATGAGTATGTGTGTGCATGTGTATGTTTGTTTGTAGGTGTGTATGCATATATGCATGGGTGTATTAGTGTGGGCATTGAATAGCATATGTGTGCGGGTGTTCCTATTCCTATTCATGCATGTGTGTGTACGAGTGCTTACGTGTGTGCCTATGTTTGTGCATGTTTGTGTGTATGTGTGTGTACGAATGTCTGTGTGTGTGGGTGCTTGTGTCTTTATGCATGTGCATTAGTGCATATGTGTTTGTGTGCATGTGTATGTGTATGCATGTGTGTGTGTGTGTATGTTTGTGTATGGATACCAGTGTGCTTGTGTTTGTGCACACGCATTCGTGTGAGAGCACATCTATGTGTGGTTATGTGTGTGAGTGTGTGGGCATGCATCCTTGCATGTGTGAGTGCATGTATGCATATGTGCATATGTGTGCATTTGTGTGCTAGCATGTGTTTGCATGTGTGACCATTCGTGCATGTGTGTGAGCTTGTGTGTGTATGCAAATGTATGCCTATGTGTTTGGATGTGTGTATGTGCATGTTTGTGCCCATGCATTATTTTGCATGTGTGAATGTTTATGTGTGTGCATGCATACGTGTGTTTGTTTTTGTTTGTATATGTGCATGTGCATGTATATGTTAGTGTGCATGTGTATGTGTGCATGTGTGTGAATGTGTAAGTATATGTGTGGAGTGCATATATGCATTTGAATATGTGCATAAGTGCATGTTTATGTGTGTGTACATGTGTATGCATATGTGTGTGCATGTGCATGTATGTATTTATGCATGTGTTTTTGCTTGTATGTGTGTATACGTGCATGTGTGCATATGTGTCTATGTGTGTATGTGCTTGTGCACACGTGTGTGTGTGTGTGTACGTGTTTGTGTGCTTGTGCATGTGAGCGTGCGTGGAAGCACGTGTGTGCATATGCATTTGTGTGTGTGCAAATGTGTATGCATTCTTATGTGTGTAAATATGTGTGCGTGTGTATGCACATTTGTGTGTATGGTTGAGTGCGTGCATGTGCATGCATATGTTTGTGTCTATGTGTACATGTATGTGTGAATGTGTTGTGTATGTGATGCAATTGTGTCTCTGCATCTATGCATGTGTGCATCCTTGAGTGTGTGTGTGTGTTTGTGTATGCATACATATGAATGTGTATGTGTGTCTATGCAAATGTAGTTGTACATGTTTGGGCTCAAGAGAGCATGCATGTTGCTTGTCTATGGGCATATGGTTCTGCATTTGTGTGTGTACAATTGTGTTTTTATGTACGTGTGATTGTAGGGACGTGTGCCTGTGTGTCTATGTTTGTGTTTGTATGTGTGTAACTACATGTGTGTGCATGCATGTGTGCGTGTGATGTTGTTTTTGGGTGTATGTTTGTACTTGTGTGTGCATATGTCTGTATGTCTGTGAATGTGCATGTGTTTGTGTGTGCCTATGTTTGTGCTTGTATGTGTGGGTGCATGTGAGCATGTGTGGAAGCATTTGTATGTGTATGTGCATCTGTGTGTGTATGAATGCAAGTATGTGTATGTGCATCTATGTGTGTTTGTTCTTTCATGTGTGACTGCATAAGTGTGTGTGTGTATGTGTATGTGTGTGTGTGCTTGTGTGTATGAGTGTTGCGTGTGCATGTGTTTGGGTTTAGGTGTTCTCATATATTTGTTCATGCATGTGCATGTGCATGTGTATGAAAGTGTGCACGTGTTTAAATATGTGCATGTACATGTGTATGAATGTAAACGTGCATCTGTGTATGTAGGCATGCGTGTCGTGTGATGTCTATGTCTATGTGTGTGCATGCATGACTGTTCATTTTATTGCATATGAGTGCATGTGGGTGTGCATGTGCTTAGGTGTGCAAGAGCGTATGTATGCAAGTCTATACGTGTGTGTGTGTGTGTGCTAATGTTTATGATTGAATGTGTGTATGCATGTGTGTATGAGTGTGTGTGTGCATGTGTGTGCATGCACATGTGCACTTATGTGTGTCCTTGTCTATGTGAGTGGTTGCATGCATGTGTGCATGTATGTGTGCACTCCTATGCATGTCTCCATGCATGCATGTGCATGCACACGTGCATGTACCAGTGCATGTGTTTGTTTGTGTGCATGCATCATTTTGTGTGTGTGTGCCTTTAAGAATGTGTTTGTGCTGGTGTGTTTATGTGTATGTGTAGTTGTGTATGCACATGTGTTCATGTTGTGTGCATGCATGCATGCATGTGTGTGCACACCAATATGTGTGTGTTTGTTTGCACTCACACATGTGTGTATGTGTATTTATGTGTGCACTTGTGTGGGTTCTTACTTGCATGTGCATGTGGGTGGATGCATTTATGTTTGTGCAGGCGTGTGCGAGTGTAGCTTTATATTTGCTTTTTTTGCATGTGTCTATGTGTGTGTGTCTACATGCATGTGCATATGTGCAATTGTGTGTGTGATTGTTTGTTGCATGTGTGGGTGTATAGTGTAAGTGAGTATGCATGTATCTAGGTATTTGTGTGTGTGCATGTGTGTATGTACATGAGTGTATGTGTGTGTACGTGCATGTGCATGTGCACGTGGGGACATTTGTTTGTGTATGTGTTTGTGTTTTTGTGAGAGTGTGTGGGTGTGCATATGCATGTGTATGATTATGAATATTTGTATGCATGCATATGCATGTGTGGTTTATGTGTTTTTGCATGTGTGTGCCTATGTTTGTTTGTGTGCATTCTCTTGTGTGTGCGCATGTTTATGTGTGTTTACTAATGTGAACACATGTGCATGTGCACGTGCACGTGATTCTATATGTGTGTGTATGTGCATAATATTTTATGCATGTGAGTGCATGTGTGTGCATACATTTGCATGGGTGTGCTTGTCTGTCTATGAAGTAGCATGCACAAGCATGGGTGTGTACATGTATGCACTCACGTGTGTGTGTGTATGTGTGCATGCATGTGCATATGTGCACATGCATGTTCTTTTGTGTCCATATGTGCAAGTGTGCATGTACGAGTTTGCACCCGTGCATCTATGTTAGTTCGTGTGGGTTTTGTTATGCATGTGCTTTTGTAAGCATGTTTGCAAGCGTGTGTTTGTGGTTGTTTGTGCATGTGCCTATGTTGGAGCATGTGTGTGTGTGTTCATGTTTATGTACTCATAGGTGTGTGAGGATGTGTGTGTATGTGTGCATATGTGGGTGTGTGTGTAGGTGTGTGTGAGCATTCTTGTGTGCATGCATGAGCATGCTTGTGTGCATGTGTGTGGACATGCAAGTGTGTTTTCTTGTGTGTGTTTGTGTGTGCATGTGTTTGTGTGGATGTGCCATATGTGCATGTGTGTATGCATATGTCTCCTCATGTTTGTGTGTGTGTGTGCGTGTGTGCATGCATCTTTTGTATCTAAATGTGCTTATGTGTATGTTTGTGCATGTGCATGTGCGTGTGAGCATTTGTAGGTGCACTAGTTCGTATGTGTGTGTGAACATACATCTTTGTGTTTGTGCATGTATGTGTGTACGTGCTTATGTGTATGTGTGTGTATGTATCTATGCATGTGTAAGTAAGGTTTTGTGTATGTGTTCATGTGTGTATGTGTGTGTGTGTGTGTGCTTATGTGTGAGTGTGTATGTATGTTTGTGTGTGTGTAAAGGGTGTTCATAGGTGTCTATTTGCTTGGGAGTGTGCATGTGTGTGTATGTGTGTCTGAGCTTGTGTATGCATAAGTGTGTGCACATGTCTGTATGGGTGTGTATGCATGTGTGTGAGACTATGCATGTGTGTGTGGGTGTGTGTGTGTGCATGTCTGTATGCATGCATATGTGTGCATGTTTGTGTGCATGCATGTGTGTAGGTGCTTGTGGGCTTGATTATCTATGTATGTGTGCATTCTCATGTGCTTGAGGGTGTATTTGTGGCTATTTTTATGTGTTTGTGTGTGTGTGTATTTGTGTACCTATATATGTAATGGGTGTGTGTGTGCTTGGGTTTTTCTGTGTATGTACATGTTTAGGCTTGTGCATGCATGTGTGTGTGTATACATTTGTGTGCAAGCATGTGTGTGTGCATGTATTTATGCATTTTTGTGCATGCATGCTTATGTATGTTGGTCTATGTGGATGTCTATGCACATGTATGTTAATGTTTCTTATTGTGCCTGTGTGCTTGTGTATGTGCATGAGTCAGTACAATTGTATGTTTGTGTGCATGCTTGTGTATGTATGTGTATTTAGGTGTCCTTGTGTGTGTATGAGAGCATGTGTGCATTGGTGTTGGAGTGTGTGCAGATGCATGTACATGTGCTGGTATGCATGTGTGTGGGCATGTGTGCATGTGTGTAAGTGTGTATGTGTGTGTGCACATTTTTGTTAGAGTGTGGTTATCTCTTTTGTTTGTTCATGTATGTGTATGCAAGCATCTACATGCTTATGTGCATGCATGTGCATATGTGCATGTGTGTGTGTGCATGTATTTATGTGCATTATGTGTTTCGGTTCTTGTTTCAATGTGCATGTGTAGATGGATGGATACGTTCGTGCACAATAGTGTGTATGTGTGTGTGCATGCATATGTGTGTGCTTTTGCATTTGTAGCCACATGCGTGTGCATGCACGTGTGCATGCACGTGTGCATACACGTGTGCATGCACGTGTGCATCTACATGTGTGTGCATATTTTTGCATGTTAGTGTGCATGTGTTAATGTGTGTGTGTGTGTGTATGTGTGTGTGTGTGTGTGCAAGTGCATGTGTGCATGCTTATGTATTTTTTTTTGTGTGAAAGAAAATGCATTTGGGTGCATGCATGGAAGTGCATGTGTACATTAATGATCATGTGTGCATGTGTGTCTGTGCAAGTAAGTGTACCTGTACAGGTGCAAGTGCTTATGTGTTTGTGTGCATGTACATATGCATGCATGGTTCTAATTGTGTGTGTGTGTGTTTGATTACACATATTTGTGTCTGTGCTTGTATCAAAGTGTGTATATGTGCATGTGTGTATGTGTGCATGTATGTTTGTGTGTGTGTATTTATTCTTATATGTTTACTTTTCTATGTTTTTATGATTGTCCATGTGTGTGCATGTGTGTGTGTGTATTTATGTTTGTGTGTATCTATCTATTTTTGTATATGTGTGCCTATGTATGTGCAAGTGAGTGTATGTGCATGTGTCTACATGTGTTTGTGCATGTATTTGTGTGTATGTGTGTTTGTGTACATGTGTGTATGTGCACCTTTACATGAGTCTATGTGTGTGTGTGCATCCATGTGTGTATGTGTGCGAGGACACATGTGTCTAAGTATGCATGTATGTCTATGCATGTGTGTGCTTATTTGTGGGTTTTATCCAAGAGTTTGTGTGCTTTATGCCTATGTGTGCCTGTATATGTCTGTGCATATGTGGGCATGTGTATCAATGTATGTAGGTATATGTGTTTGTGTGTAAGTGTGCACATGTGTGTGCATGTGAGAGCTTGTGTGGGTATGCATGTGTGCATGCTTGATTACCTATGCATTTGTGTGTGCAATTGTATATGTGTGCTTTTTTGTGTGCCTATTTTTTTCTATTTTTGTGTGCATATATGAGTGCGTGTGTGCATGTGGATGTAGCACATGTGTCTGCATGTGTGTGCATGTGAAAGGATGTGTGATTATGTGGTAATGCATGTGTGAGTATGCATGTGCGTGCATGTGTACGGGTGTTTGTGCTTGTGTGTGTGTATGAGCATGCATGTGTGTGTATACATGGGGTTGTGTGCATGCATGCTTATGTGTGGATGTGCTTGTGCATTATGTATTTGTTTGTGTGAGCACATCTGGTAATGGAGTTTGATGTGCATATGTTTGTGCATGAATGAATGTGTGTATGCATGCATGTGTGTGTTTATTTGCATTTGTGTGCATTTATATGTATGTCTGTGTTCTTGTGTATTTATTTACGTGTGTGTCCATTTGTGTGTGTTCACATTTGCATGTATGTACATTTGTGTGTGAGTGTGTGTGCGTGTGTGCATGAGCATATGTGTGTGTCTATGCTTATGTTTCTGAGCGTTGAGCTTGTGTGCATATGCATGTGTTTATGTGCATGTTTTTGATGGTGTTCATGTGTGTGTGTGTGTGTGGCTATACGTGTGTGTGTGTGTCTGTGATTGTACATGTATGTTTACTTATGGGTTCATGTGTTCTTGTATGTGCTTGTAGGTTCATGCATGTATGCATGCATTTGTGTGTGTGTGGATATGTGTGTGTTTGAGTGTGCATGTGTGTACATACAAGTGTGTGTTTGCATGTATGTTTGTGTGCATGTTTCTATGTGTTTGTGATCATGTGTGTATTTATGTGTTGATGTGTGTGCACGTGTGTGTTGTGTATGTCCCAGGTGCATGCAATTGTCCTATGTGTGTGGGTGCATGTGAACATGTCCATGCATTTGTGTGCATGTGTGTATGCATAAGCGTGCCAACATAGGTGTGTGTAGTTGTGTATGTGTGTGTGTGTGTGCATGTTTTTGCAAACAATGAGCATGTGCATACATGCTACTGTCCATATGTGCATGTGTTAGTGCACATGTTCTTGCACGTGAGCATGTGAATGTTTATGTGCATGTGTGTCAATGTGTGTCGATGTGTGTTGATGTGTGTGAGTATTATTGTGTGCACGTGTGCATGTACATGCCTATGGTTGTGCGTGTGTGTGCATGTATATGTGTGTACATGTGTGTGCAGATGTGCATGTGTATATGTCTATATGCATGTGTGTGTGTGTGTGAATGTGTTTGTTTGTGAGTGTGAGTGTGCATGCATGTGCACATGTGTGTACTTTTGTATTTATGTGGATTCATGCTTCAGTGCATGTGTGCTTGCATGCATGTGCTTGTGGGTGTTGGAATGGGTGCATGCATGTGTGTGTGCATGCATGTCTGTCTTTATGTGTGGGCATATGATTTTGTGTGTGCTGCCAAGTGTGTACTTTTGAGTGTGTGCATGTGACTGTGTTATGTGTGTGTGTGTATATGCTCATGCATGTGAATAAATGTATGAAGGCATATGTGTTTGTGCGTAAGTCCGCACATGTGTGTGCATGTGAGTGCTTGAGTGGCTGTGCATGTGTGCGCATGTTTGAGTACCTATGCATGTGTGTGTGCATTTATATCTGTGTGCATGTATGTATGTGTGCATTTTTGTGTGCTTATTTTTTTTGTTTGTGTGTGCATATGTGAGTGCATTTGTGCATGTGCCTATAATACATGTGCGTGCATGTGTATGCATGTGCATGTTTGTGCTATGCATGTGTGACTATCTGGTAGTGCATGTGTGAGTACATGTGTGTGTGCATATGTGTGAGTGTTTGTGCTTGTGTGTGTGTGAGCATACATGTGTACATGTGTATGCATGTGTGTGTGTGCATACATGGGGGTGTGTGCATGCATGCTTGTGTGTTGATGTGCTTGTGCATGTGTGTGTGTATTATGTATTTGTATGTGTGCATCTTTGGATATAGATTTTGATGTGCATATTCTTGTTCATGTGTGAATGTGCGTATGCATGCATGTGTGTGTATGTATGCTTGTGTTTGTTTGCATTTGTTTGCATTTGTGTGCATTTGTGTGTGTGTGTTATTGTGTGTGCATATACGTGTGTGTCCATTTGTGTGTGCGCACATTTGCATGTATGTACATTTGTGTGTGAGTGTGTGTGTGTGTGCATGAGCATATGTGTGATGTCTATGCTTATGTTTGTGAGTATGTGAGCTTGTGTGCATATGCATGTTTTTATGTGCATGTTTTTGTGGGTGTTTGAGTGTGTGTGTGGCTATACATGTGTGGGAGTATATGTGATTTTACATGTATGTTTACTTATGTGTTCATGTGTTCTTGTATGTGCATGTAGGTTCATCGTGTATGCATGCATTTGTGTGTGTGTAGACATGTGTGCCAGTGTGTATGCATGCAAGTGTGTGTGTGGGGGGGTATGTGTGTGTTTGAGCATGCATGTGTGTACATGCAAGTGTGTGTTTGCATGTATATTTGTGTGCATGTTCCAATGTGTGTGTGATCATGTGTGCATTTATGTGTTGGTGTGTGTGGATGTGTGTGTTGTGTATGTGCTGGGCACATACAATTGTTCTGTGTGCATGGGTGCATGTGAAAATGTCCATGCATTTGTGTGCATATGCGTGTATACATGTGCATGTGAGCATATGTGTGTGTGAATGTGTATCTTTGTTTGTGTGTGTGCTTGTTTTTATTGAAAAAGTGCATGTGCATACATGATACTATCCATGTGTGCCTTTTTTAGTGTACGTGTATGGATGTTTGTGGATATACGTGGATGTATGTGAGTATTATTGTGTGTACATGTGCATATACATGCCTATGGTTGTGTGTGTGTGCATGTACATGTGTGTAAATGTGCGTGTAGATGTGCATGTGCATACATCTATGTGCATATGTGTGTGTGTGGGTGTGTTTGTATATGTGTGTGCGTCAGTGTGTGTGAGTGTGCATGCATGTGCACATGTGTGTACTTTTTTATTTATGTGGATTCATGCTTTTGTGCATGTATACTTGCTTGCATGTGCTTGTGAGTGTGGGAGTGGGTGCATGTATGTGTATGTGTGCGTGTATATGTATGTGTGTCTCTATGTGTGGTCATGTATTCATGTGTGTGTGTGTATGCAAGTGTGCACTTTTGAGTGTGTGAATGTGACTATTTTATGTGTGTGTATATATGCTCATGTATGTATAGTTGTGTGTGCATGTGCATGGTTGTGCATGCATGTGTTCTTCTATGTGGGTGTATAGGTGTGTGTGTTCATTTGTGCACGTACAGGTGTGTGTATACATGCATGTGTTATTGTGTGTTTGTGCATGAGTGTATATGTGCATGTTCATATGTGTGTGTGTGAGAGTGAGTGTATGCATGTGTGTTTGTGTGTTGGTGCTTGTGTGTTCATTCATGTTCAGGTTTGTATGTGTTGTTGTACATGCACGTGCATGTACATGAGTTCATGTGTGTGTCTGTGTAGATGCATGCATGTATGTATGTAAGCACTTGTGTGAAGGGGTTTGTAAGTTGGCATGTGTGTGTGATTTTGCATATGCACAAATGTCTGTGTGTTTGTGTGTGTCGATGTGCGTGGGTTTGTGTGTATATACTCACACAATATATGTATGTGGGATTGTTTGTGTGTTTGTGTTTGTGTGTGTGTATTTGTCTATGTCTGTGTCCATGTATGTGTGTGTGTGTGCATGCTTGTGTTCATGTGTGTGCCTATGCATTCTTTTATGGATCAATGTATGTGTGTGCACGTGTGTGTGGGTGTATTATGTGTGTGCATGTGCAAGTGTTTGTATGTCTGTGTATGCATATTTGCATGTGCCCATAGATGCACACATGTGTGAATGTGTGTATGTGCATGCATGTATGTTTGTGTGTGCTTTGTGCCTATGTGCATGCATATGTTATTGTTTATGTGTATGTATATGCATGTATCTTTGTGTGTATGTGTGTGTGTTTGTTTGTGTTTGTGTGTGTATGTGTGCATGTGTTTTGATATATTTGCATGCATGCATGTTTGTTTGTGTGTTCATGAATGCAAGTGTGCATAAGCATGCACATGTGTATGTGTATGAACGTTTTTGCATGTGTTGTTTCATGTTCATATGTGTATGTGTGCATGTACATATGTGTGTATGTGTGCCTATGTGTGTGTAAGTACGTTTGTGCATCCATGTGCATGTTTAGAAGCTTATGCATGTGCATGTGTATCAAAGTGTGTGTGAAATATCCATATGCATGTATGTTTTTGGGTGATTTGTGTTTGTGTTTGTGTGCTTGTGCATGTGCATACATGTGCATGCTCTTATCCATGCTTGTGTGTCTGTGTGCATGTGCATGTGCATGCATAAGCATGGATGCATGTGCTTGTGTCTATGAGTGTATGTTCATACATATGTGTAAGCATGCATGTGTGTTCATGTGGTACATATGTATGCATGTTCTTATGTGTGTATGTGATTGTATGCATGCATGCAGGCATATGTGTACATGTAGTTGTAAGTTGGTGAGTGGGTTTGCATATCTTTGTGCATATGCGTGTATGTGTGCATGTATGTTCATGCACTTGTGTATTCTTGTGTGCATGTTTGTGTTTGTGCGCATGTATTTGTGAGCATGTGATGTGTGCATGTGTGTGTTTATGCCTTTGTATGTATACAGGTGTGTGTGTGTGTGTGTGTGTATGTGTGCACATGTGTTTCTATGTATTTTCATGGACACATAAGTGCATGTGTGTATGTTTGTGTGCATGCACGAGTCTGTGTACATATTCGTGGTGTGCATGTCCATGTGTGTGTGTTTGTGCAGATGTGTGAGCATGTGCACATATGTGTGTGTGTGAGCTTGTTAATGTATATGTGTGCATGTTGGTTCATAAGAGTGTGTGTGGTGGTGTGTGTGTGTTTGAGTATTAGGCATGTGTGTGCATGCCTATCTATGTGATTGTAAGTGTCCATATGTTTAATATGTGTGTGAATGTATGTTTATGTGTCTATTTATGTTTTTTCTATGTCTGTGTGTATGCATGTGTGCATGTGTGTGAGTGTGGGTGCATGTGCATGGGTGTGTGTGCATATATTTTTATGTGTGTACCAATGTATGCTTGTGTGTATGTGTCTGTGAGTGTTAACGCACATGCACATGTGCACATTCATGCATGTTTGGAGAACTATGTGTCTATTCATCTATGTGTGTTTGTGCATGTGTATGTGCATGCACAAGTGTGTGTATAAGTGTTTGCATGTGTGTATATTTTTGTGTTTGTACATATTTGTACATGCATGGATATGCTTGCATGTGTGCATTTGCACGTGTGAATGAGTGTGTGCATGTGTGCATTTATTTGTGTGTGCAAGTATGTGTGTATAGTTGTGCATCTATAGAGTTTGTATAGCTGTGTGTGTGCATGTTCATGTCTACATGGGTGTGCATTTGTGTGTGTGCATGTGTGTGTGATCATGTGGATGTACATGTGTGTAGGCCCTTGTGTGCTTGTGTGTGTGCTTGTATGTGTGCTTCTGTGTGTACCTATGAGAGTGCATGTGCATGTGTGTACACATTTACTTGTGTGTGCATGTATGTGTGTGGGTGTAGTTATGTTTGTGTGTGGGAGTGGATGTCCATGTGGGCATGAGTATGTAAAAGTTTGTGTGGATGTGCATATGTGTGCATATGTGTGTGTGTGTATTTGTATTAATGTATGTGTGTGTGTGTGAGTGCTCCCATGCATGCATGTGTGTTTGCATGTATGTGTGTCAGAATGTTTGCATGTGTGCATGTGACCGTGTATGAACATGCTCGCTTTTGTGTATGTGTATTTGTGCATGTTTTTGTGATTGTGTGAGCATGTGTTTATGTGCAAATGTGTGCTTGTGTCCTTATGTGTGCCTGTATGCATGTTTGTGCAAATGAGTTTATGTTGTGAATGTATATTATGCATGTGCATGTACGTGTGAGAAAGTGCATGTGTGCGCATGCGTGTGCCTGCTTGTGTGGGCAAAATTGTGTGCGTGTGTACGTGTGTGGGTGCGTGTGCATTGGTGCACACATGTGAATGTGCGTGTGCCTCTATGTATGTGTGTGTGCATGTATGTGTGCATGCATGTGTGCCACGTGTTCATGCACTTCTGCATGTGTGCACGTTGTACAGTTCTATATGTGTGCTTATGCATGCATGTGTGTGTAAGTACATTTTTTTTTGCATTTGTGGACCAACTTGTGTGTATGCGTATGTGTATGTGTATGTGCATGTGTATACATATGTGCATTAGCGAGTGCGTGTGCGTATGTGTTTGTGTGTGTGTGTGTGTGTTTGTGTGTGCATGTGCTTATGTGCATGCATTTGTGTGCTTGTGTATGTTTGTGTTTTTATGTGCAAATGTGTATTTGAGAATGTATGTCCACATCTATGTGTGTATGTGTGTGCATATGTGCATGGTTATGGGTGTATGTGCATGCGTGATTATGTGTGTGTGCATGTGCATGTGTGTTTGTGTGCATATATGGACATATATGTGTAAGCATTTGGTTGTGTGTATGTGTGAGCATACATGTGTGTGCATGGTCATGTGTGTTTGTGTGTGTTGGTGTGCATGCATGTCGACGTGCATGTGTGTATGTGTGTGTGTGTGTGCATTGGTGTGCTTGTGTGTTTTTGCATGTGTTTCCTCGTTTGCATGTGTGCATCTATGTATGTGTGTGTACATGTGGGTGAGTGTGTGCATTTGTGCATGCATGTGTTTGTGTATGTGTATATGTGTTGTAAAACATGAGAGGTAAAACGAATAAGAGGAGAGGGATGAATTCTGTGTTTAACACTTTTTTTAATTCAAAAAATAGAAGAAAAAAGTTTTTGAGCTTTAAATATTTTTCTTTTAACTATGAAATAAAATTGCTCAGTAATAAATGAAATATAAACAATAGTTTTTAGGTAGTTTGGTCAAACCATATGCCTAAATCCACCCTTTATCCCCTATTAGGCTTCCACTGACCACTCCTTTTTGCTGAAGCCATTAAGGATAAACCAAATACACACCAGTGCTCTAATTCAAAACTTCATAATTTTTTGCTTACAAATTCTTATACCTTTAATGTATTTGCAAGCATGTGTGTGTATACATGTGCATAAGCATGTTTGTGTGCATGCATGAATGCATGGGTGTACACATCTAAGAGCCTTTTTGTGTGCATGTGTGTGTTCCTGTGTCTATATATGTGGTATGTGCATGAGCCTATGCCTGTCTATGTTTTGTGTGTGTAATCACTTGTGCATTTTTTTTGAGCAAATATATCTATGTGTGTGGTTGTATGTATGTGTGTTCATATGTGTGTGTGTGTGCATGTGCAAGCATGTGTGTACGTGTGTGCGCATGTGTGAGTGTGTACATACGTGTATGTGTCTGTTTGTGTTTATGTGTGTATGTGTGCACTCTGAGGTTTGTACATGTGTATGTGTGCTATGTGTGGGTGTTTCAACATGTCTATGTGAGGGTGTTCATGTGTGTGTGTATGTGGGTGTGCATGCATGTGTGTGTATGTGGGTATGTATGTATGTGTGTGTGAGTGTGCATGTATGTGTACAAGTGTGTGTTTTCAAGTGTGAATGCAAGCACATGTGTGCATGAGCGCATGTGTTCATGAGCATGTGCTAGTGTGTATGTCTATGCCTATGTGTATATTTACATGCATGTGTATACATCTATTCATGTTAATGTGTTTTTGAATGCATGTGTGTGCAATTAATTGTGTGTAAGTGTGCACGGATTTTATATACATGTTTATCCATGTGGGCGTATGTCTATGCATTTGTGTGTGTGCATCTATGTGTGTGCATGTGTGTATGCATGTGTTCATGTGTGTGTTATTGTGTGTGTTATTGTGTGTTTGTGGGTGCTTGTGTGTTGGTGCTTATGTGTGTTGGTGCTTGTGTGTGCATAAGTGTGTGTACATGAGTTGTGTGCACACTAGATATGTGTGTCCATGCATTCGTATACAAGTGTGCATGTGGGAGGGGGTGTGCGTATATGTGTGCATGTGCATGTGTGTGTGTTTGTGTGTGTGTGCATATATATTTCTAGGTGTACAAGTGTCTATGGGCATGCATGCATGTGTGCATATCTGTATATATGCATGTGTGTGTGTGCATATTTGTATGTGTTTTGAGCACACGTGTGCTTATGTATTGTTCTATGGGTGTATGAATGCATATGTGCACATATGTATGTGCGTATGCATATGTCTATGTGTGTCTACATTTTTACATCTATACTTGGGCAAGTATTTGCATGTGCATGAGAGTGTATTCTTTTGTGTGTTTGTGTTAGTGTATGCATGTACCCATATGTGTGTGTGTGTGTGCACATGGGTGTGCATCTATGTGTATGTATGTGTTTACATGTGTGTATGCATGAATGTACATGTGTTTATGCATACATATGTGTATGTGTGTGTGTGAGCATATGTGTAGGTTTGTGTGTGTGTGTGTGCATGCTTCTAAGCATGTGTATCAGTTAGGGTGCATTTGTGTGTGTACACGTACATGCATGTGTATGTGTTTATGAGCTTGTTCACATGCATACAAGAGTATGTAGGAGTGCAAGTGTGTGTGTGTGTTCATGTGTGTTTGGGTGCCTTTGTGTGTGCATGCTTATGTGTGTGTGGCTTTATCTAGATGTGCATGAGTGTGCAAACGTAGGCACATATGTGTGAGTGGGTGCATGCATCTATTTGTGTGCATGCATGTGATTTTGCATGCATATAATTGTGCATGTGTGTGCATGGGTGCACGTGTGAATGTGCATGAGTGTGCTTATTTTTGCAAGTGTTTGCTTGCATGTGTGCATGCACATGTGTGTGCATGTGTGTGCATTGTATGTGTGTACATGCATGAACATGCAGATGGTATAAGAGTGCATGAGTGGTCTGTGTGTGTGTGTGTATGTGCATGCATGTGGGTGTGTGTACATGCATGAACATGTACATGGTATAAGAGTGCATAAGTGTGTTTGTGTACGTGTGTGCATATGTGTGTACATGTGTTTGAGCATATGTGTGCATAGATTGATGTGTGTATGCATGTATGTGTGTGTGTTTATGCATGTGTGTGCTTGTGTGTGCACAAGTGTGTGCACAAGTGTGTGTGCACATATGTGCATCTATGTTTATACATGTCTTTGTGTTTGTGAGAGTGAGGATTGCTTTGTGTGTGTATTGGTGTGCATGAGCACCCAAGTGTGTGTGTGTGGCTGTCATGTTCGTGTATATGTTTGTGTGTGTGTCTACATGCAAGTGCATGTGAGTGTGCAAGTTTGTGTGCATGTGTGTTAGTTTGTGTGTGTTTGCATGTGAGTGTGTGTATGGATTTGCTTGTGTGGATTTGTACACATGCATGTGCAAGTGTGTGTGTGTGCCTATGCACACATGTACATTAGTGTGTGTGAGTGCATCTATGTGTACGTCAATGCGACTATGTTTGTGGATGTTGGCACTTGTGTGTGCGTGGGTTTACATGCATGTGGATGTGTGTGCACATGTAGGTACATGTGTGTATAGATATACATGTGTCTCTGTGTGTATGTACATGTGTGCATATGCATGCTTGTTATTATGCATGTATGTGCGCATATTTGTACGTGCACATGTGTGTGCATGGATATTTCCATGTATGCTTTTGTGTGTGATCGTGTGTATGTGTTCTTATTTTTGCAAGTGTGTATCCATATGTGTGCATTTGTGTGTGCATGTATTTGCATATGTATGTGCATGCATGTGTGTGTGCATTTCTATGTGCTAAAGCACACAAGTGGTGTAAGCATGCATGAGTGTGTGTTCGCATACAAGCATGCATATTTGTGTGTATGTGCATATGTGTGTGTGCTTTCGCATGTGTTTGTATGGAAATGTGCATGCATGCATCATAGGAGTGAAAGTGTGTGTGTTTGTGTGTGTGAGATTTTGTGAGTACATGTGTGTGTGCAAGATTGTGAGCATAATAGTGTGCATGTGTGTTTATTAGTGCACAAGTGTATGCATGTGTTTATGTGCATGTGCTTATGTGCATGTGTTTTTGTGCATGTGTATGTGTGTGTGTGCATACACATGAAGTGTTTGTGTGCGTGTGTGTGTGTGCTTAAGTGCATGCATAGGTGTATTCATGTGTGCTTATTTGCATGCATTCATGTGTAGGTTTGTGTGTGTGCATGGGTATGTGTGCACATGAGTGAGTGAGTGTGTGTGTGTGTATGTGCATATATTACCATATGTGCACCTTTGTGTGAGTGTGTGTGCATGCATGTGTGTACATGTTTGTGTATTAGTGTACATGTATGTGTGTGTGTGTGTGCATCTCTATCTCTGTGCCAATGTGTGTGTATGTGTTTATGCATGTGTCTGCATGTGCACTAGTGTGCGTGTGTGTGTGTGTATTTGTGTCTGTGAGTACAAGGGTGAATTTATTTGCAAGTGAATATGTGTGTGTGTGTGTGTTTGTTTGTTTATGTTTATTGGGTTGTGTGTGTGTTCTTGTGCATGCATGTGTGTGCATCATTTCTATGCATACGCTTGTTGGTCATGAACGTGCATGCACACATATGTGAATGTGTGTTTGTGTACTTATGTGTGTTTTTGTATACGTATGTGCATTTTTGTAGGCGTGTGCATATGTGTGTACTTGTGTGTTTGTGTATGTGTATAAGTTTGTACATTTGTGGTTTTGCATGTATGTGTACATGCATCTGTGTGTGCATGGGTTTATATGTGTATGCTTAGGTTTGTGTTTGTGTTTGTGTGCATGCATGTGTTTGGGTGTGTGTATGCATGTGTGTGCATGAGTGCGTGCCTATGTATGTTTATCTTAGTCTATGAATGTGCCTACATGTCCATGCATGTGTGCATATGTTTCTGCATGTGTGCGTATGTCTCTACATGTGTGTATATGCTTAGATGTGTATGTGCATGTGTCAATGTTTGTGTGTGTGTGCATTTAAGTATGTGTAAATGCATTTTTTATGTGTCTGTGTGTGCATTCGCATGTGTGTTCATGTGTCTTAGTGTGTGTGCATGTGTGTATTCATACATGTCTTTGTATGCATGTGTGTGTATGTGTAGGTATGCATTCATGTGTGTATTTGCTGCTTGTGTGGTTATGCTAATGTATTTGTGTGTGCATGCATGTGGGTGCATGTTTGTGTGTAATAAAGTATAGGTGTGTATGTTTGTGCATGTGCATGTGTGCATGTGTGCATGTTTGTGCATGTGTGTATATGCAAATGTGTGTGCATGCATTCACATGAATGTGTGTGTTAATAAGTGTGTGTGTGTGTACGCATTTGCTTGTGTGTGCTTGGGTATACATTTTAGTTATCATGTGTATGCATATGTGTGTGTGTGTGTGTTTGTGCACATGTGTGCTTGTGTATGTGCATGTGCATGTGCATGTGTGGGTTCTGGTATGTGTGTGCATGTGCATCTACATGAGTGCATGGGTGTCTACATATGCATGCATGATTATGTGTTTGTGCTTATAGGCATGTGTGTGTTAGTGACTATCTTTGTGTGTGCATATGCATGCTTACATGAATGTGTGTGTGCATGTATGCAGGTGTGTGTGTGTTTATGTGTGTATGTGTGTGTCTATGCATGTATATGACCTTGTGCATATGTGTGTGTCTCTGTGTGCACATGTTTTATTGCATGTGTACATGTGTGAGCACACATACACATTTGTGCATGCATGCATATGTGTGTGTTTATGTGCATGTGTTCAAGTTTGTGTGTGCATGTGAATGGATGCATGTGTAGTGCATGTATGTGTGTGTGTGTGCACATGTGGATGCATCTATGCATAGAAATATGTATGTGAGTAAGCATGTGGTTGCATGTCTACGTGTGGATGATTTTGTGTGTGCATGTGTTCGTGTGTGTGCTTCTATGTTCATGGTCTTGTGTGTGTGTGCATGCATTCATCTGCATGTGTGCATCTGAGCTTGATTATGTCTATGTGCGAGAGCATGCGTGTGGGTGTGTGTGCATGTGCATGTGTTTGCATGTGATAATGTTTGTGTTTGCATACCTATACTGATGAATGTGTCTATGTTTTTTATTTGAGTGAGCTTGTGTATATGTGTGTGCATATCCTTGTGTGTGTATGTGTATGAGTGTGTATGTGCATGTGTGTTTGTGTGTGCATGAGTGCATGTGAATATGCATGTGTTTATGTGTGCTTGTGCTTGTGTGTGTGTGTGTGCATGTGTGTGTATGGGTGTATCTATTTTTGTGTGTGCAGGTGTGTATGTGTGTACATGTTTATGTGTGCATGTGTGTGTATGCATGTGTGTCCATGTGTGTGTGTGAGTGTATGTGCATGCATATGGGTGGGTGTGTGGGCAGGTTTGTGTGTAATGCTAGCATGTGTTTAACCTTGTGGATGAAGTGTGTGACTACATGTGTGTGCATGCGCATATTTGTATACAATTTTGTGTGTTTGTATGAGTAAGTGTGCGTGCACATCTATGTGCATGTTCCTATGTTTGAGTGTATGTGCAAACATGTGTGTGTGTGGGTGCATGTGTATACATGTGTATGCATGTGCATGTGTAGTTGTGTGTATGCATGTATGTTTGAGTGCTTGTTTGTTTGTGTGGATGTGTATATGTGTGTGTATCTAGATTTGTGTGATGCACAAATGCATGTGTGAGCGTGAGGGGTGTGTGTGCTAGTTGGTGTGTATGTTTGTGTGTGCATGCATGCACATGTATGTGTTGGTGAGTGCATGGATGCATATGTATGTTTAGATATGTGGGTAGGTTTGTTCTGATGTATGTGCACCTTTTTGTATGTGTACACACAAATGTGTGTTTGTCAATGCATATGTGTGTGTGAGTGCCTACATGTACATGTGTGTGTGCATCCATGTGCATATGCATGTATGTGTGTCTACATGTATGTGTGTGTGCTTTTGTGCATATATATGTGAGCTTCTATGCTTCTATGTGTGTGTGCATGTGTATGTCTGTGTGTGTGTGTGTGTTAGCAAGTGCATGTGTTTGCATTTGTGGGTGAGTATCATCTGTGAGTTTCTCTGTGTGTGTTTATGAGTATGTGTGTGTACATATGCATGTGTGGGTGTGGGTGTGCATGTGTGTTGTGTGTATGCATGGGTGTGTGTGCATGTGTGTGCGTGTGCTTTTGTTTGTGTGCATAAGTGTGTGCATGTGTGCATACATGTGCACATATGTGAATGTATTTGTGTGTGTGTATGCATGTTTGTTTGTGTCTTTGCTTATATGCATGAATGTGTCCATGTGTGTGGGTGTGTTTTTGGGAGATGTTTTTTACATGTGTGCACACTTTTGTATGCATGCAAGTGTGTGTGTATGTGTGGTCGGTGATGTGTTTGTGTGTATGTGCATGTGTGTGCATGGGCATACATGCGTGTGCCTGTGTGTGTATGTGTGTCTTTATATGTGTGCATATGATTACATGTGGGTGCACATGCATGTGTGTCAACATGGGTGTGTGGAAATGTGCATATATTTGTGCATGCCTATGTACATGTGTGTCAACAAGTTCTTCTGTTTGTGCATGCATATGTGTGTGTAGGTGCATGTGCATGTGCATGTATACGAGTACGTATCATTATGTGTGCATGTGTGAGTTTGTGTTGGTGTGTGTATTTGTATGTGTGCGTGCATGTGTATGTGTGTATGTGTGTTCGTGTGTTTGTACATGTGCATGAGTATGTTTGTGCATATGTGTTGGCATATGCATGTGTGAGTTTGTGCTTTTATATTTAAATGTGTGTATGTGTGCATGTATCTATATGTCAGTGTGCTTTGCTGTTTGAGCATGTTTGTGTGTGCATGCATATACGTGTATGTGTGGTCTTGTGTTTGATTGTAGGAGTCAATGTTCATGTGTGTGTGGTGTCAGTGAGTGTGTGTGTTCATGTTTGTGTGTGTGCATGTGCTTGTGTGTGTGCATACCTACTTTCATTTATGGTTATGCATGTGTGTGTGTATTTTTATGTCTACTTTGATGTGTATGGGTGTGTATACTTGTGTGTACATGTGTGTGCATGTGCCTATGCATATATGCATACATGTGTGTGTACATCTATCTATGTGTGTATGCATGTGTGTGTCTATGTGTGTTTGTATGTGCATGTTTGCATGTGTGTGTGTGAGCATGCATGTGGGTGTGTGTAGAATGGATGTTTGTGTGTGTGTTTATTTTAATGTGTTCGTGTTGATATATGCTTGCATGTGCTTGTGTTTGTGTGGTTATAAGTATGTGTGAGAGCATGTGTGTGTATGTGCACATGTATGTGTGTGCATATGTCATATAGGTGTGTGTATGCTTGTGTATGTGTGCATTGGTATGTGTTTTAATGTGTGTGGATGTGTGTGTACACGTGTTAGTACATCTGTGAGCATGTGTGTGTGTATATCTGTTCACGTAGGCATGTCAGTATATGTGTATGCATGCATGTTTATGCATGTGTGTGTGCATGCATATTTATTCATGTGTGTTTGCAAGCATGTTTATGCACATGTGTGCACATGTGTACGTATGGTTGTGTGAGTGAATGTTTGTACGTGTGTGGATGTGTTTGCAAATGTGTCATGTGTGCATGCATGAGTATGTGTGTGTGGGTTTGTGTGGTGTATGTGTGCATAACTACATTTATGCATATTTGTGTCTGTCTATTGCGAGGGAGGTTAGGGTGTGTTGGTGTGCATGTGTGAGTGTGTGCGAGTCTATTTGTGTGCATGCATGCACATGTTTGTGTATTCTTGTGTGTTTTTGTGTGTTGATGTGTGCATGCGCTTGTTTGCATTAGTGTGTGCCTGTGCATATGTGTATACACACACGTGTGTGTTTGTAAGTGCATGTGTGTGTGTGTATGCATGTGTCAATCCATATGTGTTTCTGCTCATATGTTTGTATTTATGTGCATGCATGTGTGTGTGCAAATGTTCATGTGGGCATGTATCCTTCTATGTTTGTGTGCAAGCATGCATGTGTGCATGCTTGTGTGTGCATATGTGTGTGCATGTGTGTGAGTGTGCATGTATGTTTTGCTTTGCACAAGTGTGTGTGTGTCTGTGTTTATGCATTTGTATGAGTTGACATGTGCATGTGTTTGCACATGTGTGTGCATACATGTGTGTGTTTAGGTGTGTGTGTGTATGAGTTTGCATGCATAACATGTGTGCATGTGTGCTTGTGTGCATGTCTACATGTGTGAGTGTGTGTGCATGTGCAAGTGTGTTTATATGGGTGTGCTTGTGTGCATGTTTGTGCACATGTGTGCTTGTGCATGTGTGCGAATATTTATTTGTGTGCATCTGCAAGTGTTGGTATATGTTTGTGCTTGTTTGCATACGTGGATGTAGCCATGTGTCTATGTGTGTGTGTGTTACGTATGTGCTTGTGTTTATGCATGTATACATGTCTGCATCTATGCTTGTGTGTGTGTATTTGTGGGAGCATGTGCTTATTTGTGTTTTTGTGCATGTTTGTGTGGTTAAGGTTGTGTTTGTGTGTGCGTGCATAGGTAACCAATGTGTGCCTATGTTTGCATGTGCATACGTGCAAGTGTTTGTGCATGTGTACCTGTGTTTGTATGCATAAAAAACAATGCATGTGGGTGCGTGTGTGTACGTGTATGTGTGTGTGCATTTGTGCATGTGCATGTGTGAATGCAGTCTTATGTGTGGACAAGAGCATGTGTGTGTACATGCATTTGTATAATGTGTGGGCGTGTGTGTGCATATGTGCATTTGTGTGTGTTTGTGCGCATGTGCATGTTCTTATGTTTGCATATGTATGTTCTTGTGCATGTGCATCAACCTGTACGTGTCTATGTGTATGTTTGTGTGATGGAGTGTGCATGCATGTTTGCATGTGTGTGGACACGTGTTTTTGCAAGTGTATGTTTGTAGAGATGTGTGTGGGTGTGTATGTTTGTATTTGTGTGTATCTATGTGTGAACATACATGCTTGTGCATCTGCATGTGTGTTTTCCTATTTGTGAATTTTTGTGAGCATGCACATATGTGCGTATCTATATGTATGTGTGTGTGAGTACGTCTATATCACAGAGAACTTAATTGTTTGTGTTTGTGTTTGTGTTTGTGTGCATACATGTATGTATGTGTGTGTTTACATGTTATTGTGCATGTCTAAGTTTGTATTCATGTGTGAGTGTACAAGTGTGTTTTTGTACATGCATGTGTATACAAGCATAAGTGTTCATGTCCATGTACTTTTGTAAGGGCGTGCATGTTTACATGTGTGTTTATTTATGTTTGTGTGCATGTGTGTGAGTGCATATATGTATGTGTGTGCATGCATGAGTGCTTATTTGTATGTGTGTGCATATGTGTGATTGAGTGTGTGAGCACATATGCATGTGTGTAAGTTTGTGTGTTTGCATTTGCTTATGTCTATGAGTGTGTGTGCCAGCTTGTGTTTGTATGTGTATGCATGTGTGTGTGCATAAGTTTGTGTGTGCATGTGCATGTTTATGTGCATGTGTGTGCATGTGTGCGTATATGCATTTATGCATGCAAGCAAGTGTGTGAGAGTGAGAGAGAGTTTGTGTGTA
Organism: Vanilla planifolia; assembly: GCA_023846275.1. Lineage (NCBI taxonomy): Eukaryota > Viridiplantae > Streptophyta > Magnoliopsida > Asparagales > Orchidaceae > Vanilla > Vanilla planifolia. The sequence goes on along the minus strand of JAIUJO010000321.1, from coordinate 417,296 downwards.
TATGTGTTAGCATGTACATATATGTGTGTGTGTTCATGTGGATGTGTTAGTGAGTGTGAGTGCATTTGTGCAACTATATACATGATTGTGCATGTGTTTGTGTGTGTATCTACATGTGTGTACGATGTGAATGTGCATGTGTATGTGTGTGTGCATATTTGTGTGTGTGTGTGTGTGTGCCTATATGTGCATATGTGTGAACCTATGTATGAGCCTTTGTGTGTATCTGTGCATGTGCATAAGCATGTTTATGCATGTGCTTCTACATGTATATGCACATAAGTGTAAATGCATCAATGTATGTTAATGTGTAGATTTGTATATTTGTTTTTTATGTGCATGTTTGCATACGTGTACATGTTTATGTGTGTGTGCATGTGTGTGTACCTATGTACACCTGTGTTCTTATGCATGATGTATTGGTGCATCTATATGTCCATGTTATATGAGAGTGCAAGGATGCATGTTCATGTGTGTGAGTGCATCTGTGTATACTTGTGCATGTGTGTACATGTGTGGGTGCAGTTATATCTATGCATTTGTCTATGTATGTTTATGTGCTTGTGTGCATATATGGATGTGCATGTGAGGGCCTATTTATGATTCTATACACATACAGAGGGGTATGTGTGTGCATTTCTATGTCTATTGTGTGTTTTTTCCTATGGTCATGTGTGTGTAGGTGGGTATGCATGTGTGTGTATACATGTTCAAGTGTATGTGTGCGTGTGTACCTATGTGTGTACATGTGTGTGCATGCATGAAAAAGCTTGTGTGTGTGTGAGTGTTCGAGTGCACGCACAAGTGCATGTGTGTATTTTGTCTTGTGAGTGCATGTTTTTGTGCATGTATGAGCATGTTTGCATGTGTGCCTTTATGCATGTATGTGGATATAGGCGTGTGCATGTGGGTGCATGAGAGTGTGTGTGGGTGTTCTTGTATTGCTGAGTGAATGTGCATTTGTGGGTGTATCTGTGTTCTTGTGTATGTTTGTGTGTTTTATGTGTACTTATATCTGTGTGTGTGCATGCATATGTCTATATGCATATGTGTGTGTGTAGTTTTTTATGTGTGTATCGATTTGCATGTGTGCCTGTGCGTCCAAGGGCATGTGCATGTGTCTATATAGGCGTACATTTATGCATGTGTGTGTGTATGCTTGAGAATGTGGTTATGTGTTTGTATGAATCTATATGTATGTGTGGACATGTATGTTTATGCTTGTGTGTGCACAAGAAACTGTGTTTGAACACATGTATGTGCATCATTGTGTGTGTTGTGTATGCTTTGGTGTGCGTGTATGCATGAGCATTCTTATGTGCATGCAAATGTGTGTGTGAGGGTGTATACACCTATGTTTGTGTATGTATGTGTACATTTGTGTTTGAGAATGTGCATACTAGTGTGTGCTGGATGGTATAAGTGTGTTTATTTGTGCATATGTTTGTGCTTACAAGTGTGTGTGTTACTGTGCATGTTTATGTGTGTCTTTGCCTGCATATGCATATGTGTGTGTATGTGTATGTGTGTGCATATGCGTGTGGGTCTTCATTATGTGCATGTGCTTGTTTGTGCAAGTGTGAGTGGGCATGTTCATGTGTGTGTTTAGAGGTGAGTGTGTATGCATCTATGTGTGTGCACATGCACAAATGTTTGTGTGTGCATGTGTTCATGTGTATTGACATGTGTGGGTGTGTGTGTGTGCATGTGAACGTGTCAGTGTAGGAGTGCATATGCTTGTGAGTCTTTGTGTGTGCTTGGGAGCACATGTGTGTTTTTGTTGGTCACACGTCTATCTATTCTAAAGTGTGCACGTGTGTGTGTGTGTGTGAATGTGTAATTATGCTTGTGTCTACATGTGTGTGCACATGTGTATCTACATGCATGTGTGTGTATGTGTGCCTGTGTGTGCACAAGTGTGTGTATACATGTTGTTGTGTTTGAATGTGTACGTGTATGTATGCACAACTAGTGCATGTGTGAGTGTGCATGCATGCATGCAAGTGTGTGTGTGTGTGTGTGCATGATTTTTTGCATGTATAATGTGTGTGTGCATGCATGTGTGAGTTTTGGTGCACATGAGTCTTTTTGTGTGTGTGAGAGAGTACTTGTGTGAATGTATATGTGTATGTATGTGTGCTTGCATATGTTTGTGTTCTTGGGTGTGTGTGCGTGGGTACGTGCATGTTTGAATATCATGCGAGTGTACAAACATGCGTCTATGTATGTGTGTGTTTATGGGTATGCAATATATGCTTATGTTTGCATGTGCAGGTGCTCAAGCATGTGTCTCTATGTGTACATGTTTGTATATTTGCATAAATGTGCCCTAGTTGTTTTGTGCATGTGTGTATGTGCATGGAGAATATGTGCTTTTATATGTATTTGTGTGTGTGTGTGCTACGACAAGTACTTGTGAGTGAGTGCATGTGTATATCTGTATGTGAATAGCTGTGAGCATATGTGTGCTTATGTGTTTGTGTACATGTGTTACTTTTTATATATGTGTGTCTGACTGTGTGTATGTGTGCTTGCTTGAGTGTATGGGTGCATGTGTGTGTGCATCTTCATGTGTATGTGAGTGCATAAGACTTTGTGCATATGTGTATGTGTGCTTACATGCATGTGTGTATGAGTGTGTGTTTGTGTGTCTATATGTGCATGTCTATGTGTGTGGGTGCCCTAGTGTGTGCATGTGTGCTTGTGTGTGCATGTGCGTCTGTGTCGATATGTGAGCATAAGTGTGTGTAAAAGTGTGTGTATGCATGCATGTGTGTGTGTGGGTGTATGTTTGTGTTATTGTGCGTGTCTATATGTGTGTTTGCATGTGCATATATGGGCATGTATTCAAGTCTATGTGCATGTATGTGTGTGCATGGGTTTGTGTAGGTGTGTTCATGAGACTGCATGAGTATGTGCATGTGTGTATGAATGCTCTTTTATGAGTGCATGTGTTCACACACATGAGTGTATGTGTGTGTGTTATTGCATATTTGCATTGGTGTGTGTGTGAGCATGTGCACATTTGGGTGTGTTTGTGCATGTGTATGTATCTGCTTATATTTGGACGTGTGTGGGATAACAAAAATGTGCATGCATGTGCATTTGTACACATGCATGCATGTGTGTGCATGCACGTGTGTGTGTGTGCATGTGGGTGTGCGTAAGTGTGCATAAATTTGTGCTAGTGTGTGTTCTTATGCATGTACATGTAAGCATGTGCATGCCTGTAAGTGTGTGTGTGCATGTGCGATTATGCATATTTTTGTGTGCATGCATGCATATGTGTGCCTGTACATGTGCAATTGTGTATGTGCATGGGTACATGCTTGTGTGCCCATATGAATTTGTGTGCATAAGAACACAAGTCTTTATGCTTATTCAGATGCATGCATCTTTGTGTATCTATGCCTATGGGTGTGTGTCGACACATATTTGTTTGTGTGTGCATGTATATTATGCATTGGCATGCTTACATGCATGTCGGTATGTTTGCGTGTGCATGAGTGTGTTTATTTGTGTGCTTGCTTGTTTATGTGCATGTGGGTGCATGTGTGTGTCTCTACGTGTTCTTGTTAATGTGTGTATGTTTGTGTGTGCATGTGCATGTGTATGAGTATCTATGTGTGAGGACGTGTGCATGCATGTGTAGGTGTGTATGTGAATGTGTGAGTGTGTGTACATGTGTGTGGGTGCACTCATGTGTGTATGTGTGTGTGTGTGCTTACATGTGTGCGTATGTGTGTGTATGTGTGTGCATGTGTGCATATTTGTGTGCATGTGTGTGTGCTTGTATTTATGCATGTGTGGATGTGTGTGTATTTGTGTGAGTATGTGCTTGTTTATGTGTGCATTTGTGTGTGTGTGTGCATGAGGCATATGCATAGTGTTTGTGTGTCTTTGTCTATGCCCATGTGTTTGTGTGTGCCTATGTGTGTGTGTGTATTTGTAAGTGTGTTTATATATTTTTTTGTGTGCAAGTGCATGTGTATGTTTGTGCATGTGCTTGCTCAAATTTGTGTATGCATGCATGTCTATGTGTGTGTGTGGTCATGTTCATCTGTGTATGAAAGTGTGTATAAATGTGTGATTATGCCTATATTCTTATGAGTGTGTTAGTGTGGATGCATGTATGTATGCATACATGTTTGTGGGTGCGTGGGTGCAAGGGAGCATGTATGCTACAAGTGTGTGGGCAAGTACATGTGTAGTTGTGCATGTACAAGTGTGTTTGCATTCACATGTGCATGTGGGAATGTGTGTAAATGTGTGGGTGCACACGTGTATATATATGTGTAATTGCATGCGTGTATGTGTGTGAGGGTTTGTGTGGGTGTGTTTGTGCTTGAGTTTGTATATGTCCTTGTGCATGTGTGTGTATGTTTGTGTGTGTGAATGCACATGTGTTTATGTGTATTTGTGTGTGAGCATGTGCATGTAAGTATGTGTGTGCATGTACATGTGTGTGGGAGCAATTATATATGTGTGTGCAATCATGTCTATGTGCATGTGAGTGTGTGCATGTGCATTTTTGTGTGCACGTATGTGTGTGTGAGTGTATGAGTGTGTGTGTGTGTATGGGTGTGCATATGTGTGCCTTTGTATTTGTTTATTCATGCATGTGTTCATATTTGTGTCTATGCATGTGCAAATGTGTGTATGTGTCTATATGTGAATGAATGTGTGTGCCTATGTGTTTGTAGGGATGTGTGTGCATTGGTGTGTGCATTTATGTTTGCATTTGCTCATGTATGTGTGTGCATGGGCATGTGCATGTACAAGTGCACGCTTGGATCTCTATATGTGTGTGTGTGTGCATTTGTTTATGCATATTTGAGTTTGTGAGGGTGTGCCTACATGCACGCACGTGTGTGTGTGCGTGCATTAATGTGCTTATATGTGTGTGTATGTGTATGCTCGTGTTTGTGCACGTGCATGTGTGTGTGTTCCTATGTGTGTTTGCATGCAAGCAAATATGTGTATTGGTGAGTGACCGTGCATGTGTTTGTGTATATGCATGTATGTTTTTCTTATGTGTGCCTGTGCTTATGTATGTGCACATATGCATGATTGTGTGGTGTGTGTGCATGTGTATGAGTGTGTGTGGCAGTATGTGCATGCATGTGTGTGCTAATATTTGTGTGCTTATGTATGTGTGCACATATATGTCTATGCATACTTTTGAGTGTGTCTTTGTGTGTGCATGTTTGTGTGTGGTTTTGTGCATGTGTGTGTATGTGCAGTTGGGTGCGTGTGTGCATGTGGGCGTGCATATGTCTACATTTGTTTATAGGCATGCATGCATATGAGCAAGGGTGCATGAGTTTGTGTGTGCAAGTGCAAATGTGTGGGTGTGCTTGTGCATGTTTATGCAAGTGTGTATAAGTGCTTATCTGTGTGTGTGTGTGTAAGTGTGCATATGCTTGTGTGTACATTTGTGTGTGCATATGCTTGTGTGTTTATGCATGTGTGCTTGCATGTGTGTGAGTGTGTGTGTGTGTGTGTATTTGTGTGCATGTGTATGCATTTGTGTGCTTGTGTGTTTGCATGTGTGCAATGATTTGTGCAAATGTGTGATCTTGTGTGTGTGTGTGCATGTATGCCTATGTTTTTGGGTGTGTGTGTGCGTGTGCAAGTGTGTGCATCTTTGTGGATATGATTGTATCCATGCATTTCTTAGTATGTGTTCATGTGCGAATGTTTGTTTATGTATATGTATATGCATGCACATGTATATGTATGTGTGTATGTTTATATGCATTTGTGCCTGTGTATATGCATGTGTGCATTGGTGTGGGTGTGTGTGTGTGGGTGCTTGTATGCATGCATGTGTGTGTAGGCATGTCTTCATGTGTGTAGGTGCATGTTTGTACATATTTGTGATTGTGTGGTTATCTTTATTAGTTTGTATGTGAGCAGACATGAATGTCTATGGGTATGTGTGTGCATGTGTGCACATGTTTGTGTGTGTTCCTATAAGTGTGTACCTCTACAGGTGCATATGATTATGTGTTTGTGTGCAAATGCATGTGCATGCGTAGGTCTACATGCATGCGTGTGCGTGTGTGAGTGTGTGCATGTTTGTGTGTGTGCTTGTATGAATGTGCATATGCATGTTTGTATGTGTTCTTGTAATTATGTGTGTGTTTGTATGGATGTGTGTGTATGTGCTTGTGTGTTTGCATGTGTGTGCATGTTCATGTTTGTGCATATTTATGAGTTTGTGTATGTGTTTGTGTGTGCGTGAGTGAGTGCATGTGCATGTGCCAATGTGTCTTTGTGTGTGTGTTTGTTTGTATGTATTTGTGTGTATGTGTGCTCATGTTTGTGCATATTTATGAGTTTGTGTATGTGTTTGTGTGTGTGTGAGTGAGTGCATGTGCATGTGTCAATGTGTCTTTGTGTGTGTGTTTGTATGTATTTGTGTGTATGTGTGCATGTGCTTGTGTGTGTGTGTGTCTTTGTGCACCTCTATACGAGTTTGTGTGTACATGCACACATGTGTGTTTGCATGTGTTTGCATGTATATGTGTATGTGGTTGTGTTTGTGCATATGTGCATGTGTGTGTTTATGTGTTTGTGTGCATGTTTATGTGCTATGTGCATGTGTGTGTGTGTGTCTCTATGAGTGTGATTGTGCATGTGTATCAATGCATTTGGGTGTATGTTTCTGTGCATAAATATGTAAGTGTGTGTGCATGTGAGTGCCTGTGTGGAAGTGTGAGTGTGATTGAGTACCTATGCATGTGCATGTGCAGCTATATGCATGTGCATGCATGTGTGTATGCTTTTTTGTGTGCCAATGTTTTTCTTTTAGTTTGTGCATACACAAGTGCATGTGTTGCAAGTATTTGCAAGTATGTGTAATGCATGTGTGCATGTGCAGCATTTATGACTATGTGGTAGTGGATGTGTGCGTAGTCTGTGTGTGTGCATCTATGGTAGTATTTTTGCTCATTTTGTGTGTGTGTAAGAATGTGTGTGAGCATATGTATGCATGTGTGTGTCTGTGCATATGTGTGTGTGCACGTGTGTGTGTGTATGTGAGCATATGCATGTAGTCATGTGTGCATGTGTGTGGATGTGCTTATACTAGAGTGTGTTTGTATGTTTGCTTTTGGATTTCAATGTGTATATGTTTGTTGGTACATGAATGTATTATGCATGCATGTGTGTGCATTTATGTTTGCATATGTGCATATATGTGTGTATTTTTTTGCATTTGTGTGCATTTGTGTGTGTGTGCGCTTATGTATGCTTGTGTGTGCATGTACATGGGTGTCCATTTACATCTTTGTGCATTTGCATTATATAAGTTTGTGTGTGAATGCGTTTGCATGAGTGTATCTGTGTGTGTGTGTGTTTGTGCATATGTTTGTATGTGTTTGCTTGAATGCATGTGCGTGTTTTCATGTGCATGTGTGTTTGGGTGTTCATGTAAGCGTTTATATGTGTGTGAGTGGTTGTACATGTCTATGTAGTTTGCTCATGTGTTCTTTTTTATGTGTATAGGTGCATGCATTTGTGCATGCATTTGTGTGTCTGTGCGGTTGTGTGTGCGAGTGTGCTAGCATGCAAGCGCGCGTGTGTGTGGGTATAGGTGTGTTTGAGAGTGCGTGTGTGTACATGTAAGTATGTGTTTGCATGTATGTTTGTGTGCATGTTCTTTCATGTGTGTGTGACCATGTGTACATTTGTGTGTTTGTGTGTGCACATCTATGTGTTCTGTTCGTTCAGAGTGCATGTAATTATAAGGTGTTGTGTGGTTTTGTCTAAGTATGTCCATGCATTTGTATGCATATGCGTGTATGTGTGTGCATGCAAGCATAAATGTGTGTGTGTGTGCACGCTACTATTGTGCATGTGTTAGTGCACACATTCGTGCATGTGTGCATGTGAGTGTTTATGTGCATGTGTGTCTGTGCATGTTTGTGTGCATGTAAGTGTTAGTGTGTGTTCATGTGCATGTGTTTGTGTGTGCATGTATATGCATGTGGTTGTGTGTATGTGTATGTTTCTTTTGAGTGTGCATGTATTTGTGTGTATATGTGCATGTAGGTGTGTGAGTGAATGTCTATTTGCATGTGTGTGTGGGTGCATTTTTGTGTGTTGGTGAGTGTATGTAAGTGTGAGTGCATGTGCACATGTGTGTGTATGTTTATATTTATGTGCATGAATTCATGTGAATGTGTGCTTGTGGGTGTGTGTGTGTGTGTGTATGTAAGTGCATGCATATGGATGTGTGTTTGCATGTGCATGCTTTTGAGTGTGTGGATGTTGTGGATGTCATTATGCTATATGTGTGCATGTGTGGTCATGTATATGTAGTTGTGTGTGTGTGTGTGTGCATGGTTGTGTATGCATGTGTTCGTCTGTGTGTGTGTGTGTGTGTATGTGGGTGTGTGCACATGTAGGTGTGTGTATGCTTGTGTGTGTTTGCATATGTACTTGTGTGCTTTTGTGTTTTTGTGCATGAGTGTGTATGTGCATGTTCCTATGTGTGTGTGTGTATGTATATGTGTGAGTGTATGCATGTGTGTTTGTGTGTGGGTGCTTATGTGTGCATTCGTGTGTAGGTTTGTATGAGTTACTATGTATGCACATGCATATACATTCATCTATATGTGTCAGCATGCTTGTATATGTGTGTTTACCTGAGTGTTTGGGTTTCTATGTGTAGGTGCATGCATGTGGGTGTGCACAAGCATGTGTATGAGGATTTCTTTGTTGGCATGTGCACATGTGTGTTTGTGGGTTTGTTTTTGTATATTTATTTTGTGTGTGTGTATATGCATGCGTGTGTGTGTCCATGCCTGTGTACGTGTGTGGTTGTCTGCATGTTTTTGTGCATGTGTGTGCTTGTGCTCATATTGTGGGTTGCATGTGTGCGCATGCATATGTGGGTGGATATGTGCATGTGCATGTGCAAGTGTTTGTATGTTTCTGTGTGGGCATGAGTGTGTGTGCACGTGTCTATTTGTGTGAATGTGTGTGCTTGTGTTTGTATGTGTGTGAATGTTTGTATGGTGTGTACTATTGCACTTGTTTGAATATGTGTGTATGTGGATGCAAGTGTGTTTGCATGTGCACATGTGCATGTATGCATGTGTGCATGCATATGTATATGTGTATGTATGTGCATGAATCTTTGTGTGTCCATGTGTGCCTTTGTGTTTGTGTGCGTGTGTAAATGTGACAGTGCATGTATGTTTTCGTGTGATTTGTGTGTGTGTGGCTGTGCTTGTCCATGTGCATGCATGTGCTTGTGGTTGTCCATACGTGTGTGTGTGTGCAAATGTGCATGTGTGTGTATGCATGGATGCATGTGCACATATGTGTGTGAATGCATATATGTGCATGTGTGTATAAACATAAGTGTGTACATATTGTATGTGTGTACACATGTTCATATGTGTGTTGTTGCATGTGTGTGTGCAAGCATACATGTAAATGTTGTAAGAAGGTGGCTTAGTTTTTGTATTTGTGTGCATGTGCATGTGTGTACATGTTCATGCACATGTGTATGTTTGTGTGTATATGTTTGCTCATGTAGTTTGTTTATGTGTCTATATCTTTGTATTTGTGCATGTCGACATGTGTATAAGCATGTGTGTGCATATGCTTTCATTGACATAGGTGTGTATGTGTGTATTTGTGTTAATGCATGAGTGTTTGGGGTGTGTGTGTGTGTTTGTGTGCTTGTGTGAACACTTGTGCATATGTATGTCTATGTGCTTGTGCATGAATGTGTGTGCACATGGGTTCGTGTAAGTATGTGTGGTGGTGCTTGTGCTTGAGTATGCATAGACATATGTGTGTGTGCTTATCTATGTGAGTGTGTGCATCCATATGTTTTGTGTGTGTATGTTTTGTGTCTATTTATGCGTTTTCTATGTCTATATGTGTGTTTATATGTGTGCATGGCTATGCATGCGGGGGTGTGTGAGCATGTTTTTTATGTGTGTGTGCCTATGTGTGTTTGTATGTGTACGTGCATGTGTGTTTGTCTGTGCGAGTGCATTCATGCATGTTTATTGATCTACGTGTGCATTTGTCTATGTGTGTTTGTGCATGTATGCGTGCATGCACGAGTATGCATATGAGTGGGTGCATGTGTGTGTGTGTTTGTATATTTTTATATGCATGCAAGTGCTTGCATGTGTGCATTTGCAAGTGTGAATGAGTGTGTGTATGTGTGTATTTGGGTGTATGTTTGTGTGTGTGTGCATGTATATGTGTATGTGTGTGTGCGAATGTGTGCATGCCTATGCATCTATATGTATTTGTATAAGTGTATGTGTGCATGTTCATGTGTATGTGAGTGTACATGTGTGTGTGTGTGTGCATGTGTTTGCATATGTATGTGTGTTTAAATGTGTGATCATGTGGATGTGCATGTGTATGCCTTTGTGTGCATGTCTGTGTGCCTGTGTGTGTACTTATGTGTGTACCTATGAGAATGCACGTGCAAGTGTATGTACATATTTGCATGTGTCTACGTACGTGTGTGGGTATAGTTGCGTTTGTGTTTGTGTGTGCATGTGGATGTGCAAGTGGGCATGAGTATGTGTGATGTGTGTGCTTGTGTGTGTACATGTGTGTGTGTATTTGTGTTCATGTACATGTGTGTGAATGTGCATGTGTGCTCTTATGTGTGTGTGTGTCTTTGCATGTATGTGTGTCAGAATGTTTGCATGTGTGGATGTGACCATGTATGCATGTGCTTGCTTATGCGTGTATGCATTTGTGCGTATTTTTGTGAGTGCATGTGCATGTGTCTGTGTGCACATGTGTCCTTGTGTTCCTATGTGTGTGTGCATGCATGTTTGTGAATGTGAGTGTATGTTGTGCAGTGTGTTGTGTGTGTGCATGTATGTATGAGCAAGTGTGTGTGTGTGCCTACATGTGTGGCCACCATTGTTTGCATAGGTGTGTGTGTTCATGTGTGTTTTAGTTCTTGTGTGCCTTTGCATGTGTGTGCTTTTCCATGGGCTTATTTGTTTATGTGTGAGTGCACATCTACACATATATGCATGTGTTTGTGGGCATGTAGGCATAGTTAAATGCTTGCATGAGCACGTGTGAGTGCGTAAGTATATGTATGCATATGTGCACATGTGTGTGTCCATGTTTCCTTGTGAGTGCATTTGTGTGTGAGTTTCTTTGTGTGCATCTATATGTGTATGCATGCATGTGTGTGTGTGCTCATATGTGTGTGCATGCATACATGCACACGTCTGCACGTTTGGTTGCATGCATGCAAGTGTGTCCTTATATGTGTTTGCATGCATGTGTGTGTGTTTGTGCATGCGTGTATGGACGTGTGTGTGCATGTATTTGTGTGTATACACGTGTGTATGTTTGCATCCATGTGTGTGTTCCTGTATGTGTGATTCTATGCATCCATGTGTGCACACATGTGAGTGTGTGCTTCTACACTTGTGCATGTGTGTGTGTGCTTGTACATCTATTTGTGTATTTGTATACCTACACTTATGTGTATGTGTATTTGTCTATACATATGTGCATGAGTGAGTGTGTGTGTACATATCTGTGCATGTGTTTGCATGTGTGAATGTGTCTATGTGTGTATATGTGTGTGTTTATGTGCACATGTGCATGTGTGAATGTGTGCCCACATCTAAGTGTGCATGTATGTGCATGTGTGTATGCTTGTTTGTGAGTGTGCATCCTTGCTCATGCATATGTGTATATGTGTGTGTGTGTGTGTGCATATATAGATGTACATATGTTGGCATGTGGTTGTGTGTGTGTCTGTGTGTTGTTCATGTCTATGCATAGGGTGTGCATGTGTGAGTGTGTGTATCGGTGAGCATTTGTGTTTGTGAGCTTGTCTTTGCATGTTTGCATCTATGTGTGTATGTTCATTTCTGTGTGCATTTACACATGCATGAGTGTGCATGTGTTTATGTGTACATCTGTGTGTAGGTTGTCATTTTCAAGCATGCTTTTGTGGATGAGTGCACGTGTTCATGGGCACGTGTTTGTGTTTGTGTATAGGAGTATATGTGGATGTGTTTGTGCATTTGTATTAGCATGTACTTGTGTCCATGTAACTCCATATGCATGTGTGTGTGTGTTTGCATTTGTGCATGTGTGAAAGTTTGTGCATATATGTGTTAGTGTTTTTTTTGCATTTGTGAATGCATGCACTTAAATGCATGTGTGGATATGGGTGTGTGCATGTGTGGGCACATTATTGTGCATATATTTGCCTTCCACTATGGTTTTCTATGTTTCCATGCTTGTGTACACATGTGCATGTGTGCATGCTTGTGTATGCATGTGCATGTATGCATGTGTGTGCATGTGTATGCATGTGTGTTCATGTCTTCATGCATGCATGAGTTTGTGTTTATGTATATGTGTACAAGTGTGTGAGCTTCTGTGTGTGTGTGTGTAAATGTTTGTGTGTGTGCATGTCCTTGTGTATGTGGTGGGGTATCCACATGTGCATGTGTGCACAAATTTATGTGTGTGCATGTCTATATGTATGCATGTGTGTATCCATGGTTGTGTGGATGAGCATGTGTGTGTGTGTGTGTGTGCTTGTGCACCTGTGTTTGTGTGTGTATGTGCTTTGTGTGTACATGTGTGTTTGTGTTTGCTTATGTGAGTGTGTGTGGGGTGTGTGTTTTCCTTTATATATGAATGTGTGTGCAGGTGTGTTGATGTTTGCACGCATTTGTGTGTGTGCATCTACATGTACATGTTTATTTATGAGTGTGCATGAGTGTGTTCGTGCATGTGTGTTTGCAATCACAAATATGTGTGTGCAAGCATACATGTATGGATGCGTTTTTATGTGTGTGTGTGTGTGCATTTGTGTGTGTGTTCGTGCATGTATGTGCTTGCTTGTGAGGGTACATGTGTGTTGTGTGTGTGCATGTCTGTATGTGTGTGTATATGCATGTGTATGTGTGTGTGTGTGTGTGCATGTGTGCGTGCATTCTAGCACATGTTTACGTGTGTCTATGTTTATGCATTTATTGGTGTGTGCATATCTATGTGCATGTGTTGGTGTGTGCATATCTATGTGCATGTGTGTGTGCATGCGAGTGTGTGTTATATGTGTGTGTATGCATGCCCATGTGTGCATGCTTTTAGGAGTGCCTATGCATGTGTATGGATGTGAGTGTTATTGGCAGGTGTGCATGTACATAGGTGTGTGCATGTACATGTGTGTCCCCTATACATGTTCATGTGTCTATATGGTTATCCATGTGCTTGGATGTTTGTGTGAGTGTGTCTAAGCATGTTTTTTGTGTGCAAATGTGGAAGTGTTTGTGCATGTGTGTGTGTGTGTTCATGCATGTTGTGTGTATGTGTACATGTTCATGTGTACTTGTGTTTGCATGTGTGTGTGTGTGTGCACATGTGTGTGTATGTTCTTATATGTGTGTATGTTTGCTTATGTTCATTTGTGCATATTTGTGTGTATGCATACATGTGTGTGCATATATGTGCATTTGCTTTTATGTGTGTGTGTGCATTTGTATGTGTGTAGATTTGCATGTATGTGTGCATATGTGTGTATGAATATATAAGAGCACAAGCATGTGTATGTGCATGTCTTGGTGTTCATGTGCTTGTGGTTTTATTTGTCTATGTGTGTGAGTGGGGGTGTGCATGTGTCGGTGTGTGGGTGTTTGTGGATGCATGTGTCTGTGTACTTGTCTGTTCATATGTTCTTGTGAGCAATTTGGTGCATGCATGTGCTTATGTTATTGTGCATCCTTTTGTGTGTGTGTGTGTGTGCATGTGCTTGCAAGTGTTCATGCTTGTTTGTGCATGGTTGAATATGCTTTTTTGTAGGTTTTTTGTGTGCAGACATGTATGTGTGTGTGTATGTCTATATGTGTTGGTTTGAATATGTGTGCACATGTTCACGTTCATGTGTGTGCATGTATACATTTGTGTGTGTGTGTCTGTGCATTTGCTCATGTAGGTGTGTGTGTCTATGTTATGTGTGTGCATGTGTGTTTAGGTATGCATGTGGATGGTTTCGACTATTTGCATCAGCATGTTCATGTGTGCGTGTGTGTTTCTATATGCTTGTATGTGTGTGCTTGCATATGTGTGTGTGTGTGAGAGTGTGTTTGTATGCTTGCATGTGGATGTTTGTGCTTGAGTGTGTGCATGTGCATATGTTTGTATGTGCATCTCCATGTGTGTACTTGCATCTACCTATGCATGTTTGTGTGTGTATGTGCTTTGTTTTCTTATGTGTGCATGTTTGTTTATGTGCATGTGCATGTAAGCATGTGTTCATGTGTGTATGTGCGGATAGGTGTTTAGGTGTTTGTGTGTATGGGTGTGTTTATGTGTGCGAGTGTGCACATGTGTGTGTGCCTATATGTGTCTTGGTACATGTGTGTGTGTGTTTGTGCATGTATTTGGGTGCTTTTGTTTGTGCAAGTGTTTGTGCATGTCTGACTGCATGCGTACATGTTTGTGTTTATGTGTCTGTAGGTGTGCAAACACATATGAGTGTGTATTAGTGTGGGTGTGTGCATGTCTTTGTGTACATGTGTGTTGGTGTGTGTGTATGTTCACACATGTGTGCATGCATATGTGTGCTATGCATGCATGTGTGCATATGTTTGTGTGTGTATGTGCACAAGTGTGTATGCTTGCATGTTTTTACATGTGCACATGTTCTAGTATGTGCATGCTTCTGCATGTTCCTATGTATCGGTGCGTGTGAGAGCATGTGTGTATGCTTGCATATATGTGTATGTGTGTTTGTGTGTGAGTGAATGGCTTTGCACATGCTTGAGTAAATGTGTGTGTCTGTGTATCTATGTGCATGAGTATATGTGTGTGTGTTTGTCTTTATGCATGTATGTTCAAGTTCATGCATATTTGTGTTGGTGGTGGTGTTGTGTAGGTTAGTGTTTGTGTGTGTGCATGCAAACATGCAAAAGTTTTTGTGCATGTGTGTGTGCACATGCACACTTATGTGTGTGTTTAGATGCATGGTTACGTGGGTGCATATGTGTGTTCATGGGCATTGCTGTGTGTGTGTTTGTGTGTGTAGGTGTGTGTGTGTGTGTATATATGTGCATGCTTATGTGTGTGTATGCACACACATCTATGAATGTGGGTGTTTGTGTTTTTGTTTGTTGTGTGTATTCATGTGTGTGTGTGTGTGTGTGCTTGTAAGTGTGAATGTTGGCATCCATGTACTTCTACATACACGCATCTACATGTGTACTTATGCACATGTTTGTGTGTAGGCATGCATGTGAATGTGCTTGTGTGCATGTGTGCACATATTCTTGTACTTATGCATGTATGTATTCATGTGTTTGAGTGCATATGCATGTTTGTGTATGCGTGCATACAAACGTTTGCAAAAGTTTGTGTATGTGTATGTATGTGTGTCAGTCCCTATGTCTATGTGTTTGTGTGTGCATGCATCGATGCATGTATGTGTTTGTGCATATGTGTGTGTGTGTGTGCATGTATGTTTTTGCATGTGTGTGTATGTGAGCACCCATGTTTCTATGTGTTTTATGCTTACATATGTGCATCTTTGTGTGCATTTGTGTGTGCATATTTTTAAGCATGTGTTTATGCATGTGCATATGCTTGTCTATGTGCTATATGTTCATGTGCTTATGCATATTTGATTGTGCATGCACATCTATGTGTGTGTGCTTGTGTGAGTGCATGTGTGTGTGTGTGCATATATTCATGTGTGCATATGTCTTCATGTGTGTGCATGTATGTGCATGTATTCATGTGTGTGTGTGGGGTTGGGTGCATACTTATTTGCATGTTATGCATGTGTACAAGTAAGCGTGTTCATGTGTGTGTGTGTGTTTACATGTGCATATGTTTGTATGTGTGTGCATGTGTGGACATAAGTGTGTACTTATGTATGTGTGCCATAGGAGGTTGTTTCTACATGTGTGTATGTGTGTGTTTGTGTGTGTGCTTGTGTGTGTGTTTGCATGCATATGTGTATTTGAATTCATGTGTGTGTGTGCATGTGCATACAAGTGTGTGAGTGTGTGTGCATGTGCGTATGCAAGCACATGTGTGCATGAGTGCATGAGCTTGTGAGTGTGTGCTAGTCAGTTTGCCTATGTCCATGTGTGCACTAACATGCATGTCTATGCACGTGTGAATATTCATGTGTTTCTACATGGATGTGTGTGTAATTGAGTGCATGTGTGTGTGTGTGTTTGCATGTCTATGTGGGTATCTATGTGTGCTTATCCATGTGCATGTATGTTTATGTATTTTTTTTGTTTGTGCTCATGCATCTATGTGTGTGCATGTATGTATGGTCATGTGTGTATGTGTGCACACACGTGTGTGTGTGTGTGGGGGGGGTGCTTGTGAGTGCATAGGTCTATGTACATGTGATGTGTGTGCACTGGATATGTGTGCACATGCATTCATATGCAAGTGTGTGTGTGTGGGGGGGGGGGGGGGGGGGGGAGGGGGTGGGGTTTGGTATGTTTGTGCATGTGGATGTGCATGTGTATGTGTGTGTGCATCCATGTATGTGTCTATGTGCACAAGTGTCTATGCGCATGCATGTATGCCTTTGTATGTGTAGATATGCACGTGTGTGTGCATATTTGTATGTGCTGTTAGCACATATGTGTCTCTATATGACTGTGTGTGTGTGTATGAGTGCATATGTATAGACGTGCATGTGTGTGTTTCTGCATTTGTGCTAGGTCACGAGTTTGCATGCGTGTGAGCATGTATTCTTTTATGTGTATGTTGGTGTATGCATGTACCCTTGAGTGAGTGCATGTGTGCATGGTTGTGCATCGATAAGTATGTACATATGTTTGTGTGTCTATAAGAATGTACATGTGTTTGTGCATATGTATGTGTATATGTGTGTGTGTGTGCATATGTGTAGGTTTTTGCATGTGTGCATCCATGTGAGCATGTGTCAGGGTGTGTTTGTATGGGTGTGTGTGTGTGTGAATATGCATACATGTGTATGTTTGTGTGTCCTTGTACACATGCGTACATGAGTTTGTGGGAGTGCATGTGTGTGTGTTTATGTGTGTATAGGTGCTTATGTGTGTGGGTTCTTGTTTGCATATGTCTATCTACATGTGTATGTGTGTGCTTATGTAGGCACATATGGGTGAGTTGCTACATGCATCTATTTGCATGCATGCATGTGATTGTGCATGTTTGTGTGCATGTATGCATAATTATGTGTGTGTGTGTGCCTATCTACTTGTGCACTTGTGTGTGATCATGTGTGCACGTGTGTTTGCCTGTGTGCATTTTTAATATTTTTACATGCACATGTGTGCATGTGCATTAGAACACACATGTGGTGTAAGAGTGCATGAGTGTGTGTTTATGGAGGTGTGTGTGTGTGGGCATGTGTGTATGCATGTGTATGTATTTGTGCATATGTGCATTTATGCTTAGGCATGTGTTTATGTGTGTGTGAGAGTACATTTCTTCTATGTGTGTGTGTTGGGATGCAAGAACACCCATGTGTGTGCATAATTATGCATCTGTGTGTACTTCTAGTGTGTGAATGAGTCTGCATGCATGTTTATGTGTGTGTGGATGTGTATGTATATGAGTGTCTACACTGACATGTTGGTTTGTGTGTGTTTGTGTTCTTGCATGTGAGTGTGTGTGTGTCCTTGCATATGCATGCATGTGAGTGTGTGTGTGCCTGTGCACACACGTACATGAGTTTGTGTGAGTGTATATGTGTGTGTGTCTATGTGTCCATGTGTTTGTGCATGGATGCTTATGGGTGCTTGTGTGTGTGGGTCTTTGTGCAAATGCATGCATGTGCACATGTAGGTACATGTGTGTGAGTAGTTGCATGCATGTGTGTGTGCATGTGCATACATGTGATTGTGCATGTGTGTGTGTGCATATATACTTGCCAGTGTGCTTTTGTGTGTGTGATTTTGTATGTATGTGTGTGCTTATTTTTGCAAGAATTTGGGCTTATGTGTGTGTTTGTGTGTGCATGTAATTGTGTGCCTTTGCGTGTGTATGTGTGTGTACATGTGCGTGTGCACATTTGTGTATTCATGTGTGCTAAAGCACACATGTGGTGTAAGCATGCATGAGTGCGTGTTCACATACATGTGTATGCATGTGTGTGCATGTGTGCATGTGTGGCTACATGTGCATGAGCTTGTGTTTGATTGGAGGTGAGCATGCACACATCATGGGAGTGTTGAGTTTGTTAGCATATTAGTGTGTATGTGTGCATGTGTGCACTATTCTTGTGTGTGTGTGTGGGTTAATGTGTCTGCTTGTGTGTGCACATATGTGTGCATGTGTTTGTGTTTGTGTGCATATGTGCGTGTGCTTACACATAGGAAGCATATGTATGTGTGTGAGTGTATGAGTGTGTGTTTCCCTGCAAGTGTGTGTAGGTCCATGCATGTTTGCTTATGTGCATGCATTCAAGTGTGTCTGGATGTGTTAGTGTGTGTTTTTATATGTGATTGTGTATGTGTGTATGTGTGCTCATGTATGCATGTGCATGTGTGTGTGCATATGCATAGGTATGTGTGTCTGATGCCTTTGATTGTGCATGTGTGTGGGTGTAAGTGTGTATGTGCATGCATGTGATAATGCTTATATGTCTGAATGTTTGTAATTACTTGTGCATGTGTAAGCAAATTTTCTTGTGTGCTTATTTTTGCAAGCATGTATGATTATGTGTGTTTTTATGTGTGCATGTATTTATATGCACATGTGTGTGTATGTGTGTGTGTGTGCATGTGTGTAGGTGTGTGTGTGTGATGCACGAGGTGTAAGAATGCATGATTGTGTTTTGCATACATGCATGTGAATGTGTGTTTATGCATGCATGTGAGCATGTTAGTGTGTGTGTGTCTGTGTGTATGTATGCATTGTGCTTATATGTGCATGTGGGTGCATGTGTGTTTGTGCTTGTGTAGGCACATGTGTGTGCATGTATATATGTGTGTGTGTACTTGCACACATGAAGTGTGTGTGTATGAGTGCATTTGTTTGTGTGCTTGGGTGTGCATGTAGATGCATGCATGTGTGCTTATGTGTATGCATTCATGTGTTTGTTTGTGCATGAGTGTATGTGTGTGTGTATGCACATATGTGTGTACATGCATGCACATAGGCATTTGTGTGTTTGATTCTTGTGATTATGCATATATGTGGGTGCTGGTGTGTATGTGCTTGTGTGCATGTGTTTGAATGATTTTGTATGTGTGTAAGTGTGTGCATTTGTATGAAGGCTTAAGTGTGTGCACATGTGTGTCCACCTTTGTATGTGCAAGTGTGCATGTGTCTGTGGGTGTTTGTGTTGTTGTGTGTGTGTCCATGCATGTGTATTTGTAAGTGGGTGTGCATGCACGCATGCAAATATGTGTGTGGGTTAATGTATGGGTGTGTTTGTGTGTTTGTGGGTGTGTGTTTGAGCTTGTGTGCATGTGCATGTGCATGTGCATGTGGGTGAATACTCATAAACATGTTCATATATAAGTGTGTGTCTTTCCATGTGTGTTCAAGCATTTTTATATATGCGTGTCTGCATGCTTTTGCATGTGTGTGCATATGTGTATGCATGTTTCTATGCATGAGAGCATATGTGTGTATTTGTCCTCTTGTGTACATGCACGTGACAACATGTGTGTGTACGTGTGTGTGGATATGAATGTTCATGTGTGCTTTCATATGTGCATGTGTCCATGTGTGTGATCACATCTATGCATGAGTACATGTGTGTGTGCACAAGCATGTGCATATGTGTGTGTTGTTTGTGTGTTCATGTGTGCTTACATGCATGCTTGAATGCATGCATGAAGGTGTGCATGATTGTATATGTGTTTGTGCAATGCATATGCCTATGTACATGTGTGTGCATGTTTGTGCTTGTTTGCATGTGTGTATATATGTGTGTGCATGCATGAGTATATGTAAGTGTATGTGCATGTGAGAGTGCACATGCATGTGCATGCCAGTTTGTGTGTTTTTGTAAGTGTGAATGTATATGTGTGTGCATGTGTTTGCATGCATTTCTGTCTGTGTCTTTGTGTTCATGCATGTGTGTTAATGTTTGTGCAATTGCATGCATGTTTGTGTTTGTGTTTGTCCATGTCTTCTTGTGTATATTCATGCATATGTGTGTGTGTATGTTTGTATGTCTATGTGTGTGTGATTGAGTTCATTTATGCATGTGTTTCTATGTGTGGGATTATGTGTGTGCATGTGTGCATGCTTGTGTGGTCGAAGGAATGTACATGTGTGCCTATGTGTGCATGTGTGTGTACATATATCTGTCTGTGTGTGGGTATGTGTAAGTGGTTGAGTGTTCATGTGTGTGATTATTTGCAACTATGCATATGCATGGATGTGTGTGTGTGTGTGTATTTGCATAAGTGTGCATACTTGTGTGTGAACAAATGTGTGTGCTTGTGTGTGTGCATGTATGTTTTTGTGTGTGTGCATGTGTGCATGTGTGCATTTGTGTATGTGTGTGTGTATGTGTGTGCATGTGCATATGGGTGCATGTGTGCATGTTTGCTTGTGTGTTCCTATATGGGTGTGTGTGTGCATATGTGTACATTTATTTGTAGACATGTATGCATTTGAGCATAGGTGTGTGAGTTTGTGTGTATGTGTGGACGTTGGGATGTGCATATGTGTGTTTTAGTGCTTGTGTGTGTCTATATGCTTATGTTAGTGTGCATTTGTGTGTATATGTGTAAGTGCAAATCTATGGATGCATGTGCTCATGTGTTTGTATATGCATACTTGCATGTGCGTGCATGTGCGTGCATTTGTGTTGTGTGTGTATGTGAATGTGTGCATGCAATTGTGTTCATTTGTGTGCTTGTGTGTGCTTGAATGTGCGTGGCCATTTGTCCATAAGTGTGAGCTTGTGTGTGTGTGTGTTCATGTATGCCTGTGTATTTGGTTGTGTATGTTCATGTGCATGTGCATTTATGTGTTTCCATCCATGCAACTTTTTTGCATGCGTTTGTGTGTGAATATTTGTGTGTATGTGTGCATGCATGTATGTGTGTATGTGTGTATCTATGTGTGCAAGTGTGTGTGTGTTTATGTGTATGAGTGTGTATGTGTGCATGTACATTTGTATGTGTGTGTGCATGTATATGTGTATGCATGTGTGAGCATGTGTGTTTTCCAGTGTATGTTCGAATCTATGCATGTTTGTGTGGGTATGTACATGTGTGTGCATGTGTGTGTATATGCATTTGTGCATATGTGTTTGCTTATATGCATTTGTATGTGTGTATTTATATGTGTCTATGTGTGCATGTGTTTGCATACACATGTGTGTGTATATGTGTTTGTGCATGTGTGTGTGTGTGCTTGTGTTTGTATTTTGGCATGTGCTTGAGTATGTTTGTGTATGTGTGTGTGCATGCATGCATGTGCCTTTATGTGTGTGCATGTGTGTGTGTGTATGTGTGTGTGTTTGTGTGTGTGAGTGTGTACAAGTTCATGCATGTATTTGTGTCTATATGCATGTGTTTGTGTGCATGCACATGTGTGTGAATGTGTGTATCTTTGTGTGTTCTTATGTGATTATGTATCTGCATCTATGCATATGTTTTTTCTTATATATGTGTGCATGTTTGTGCATGTGTGTGCGTGCATGGGTGTGTGCTTGTACATGCATGTGTCTAGTTATGGGTTTGTGGGTGCAAGTGACCATGCATGCTGCATGTGTGTGGGCATGTGCATGGGAATGTTTGTGTGCACTTGTGTTTGTTCAAGTGCATGCAGGAATGTGTGTGTGTGTGTGTACATGTGCACATATGTGTGTAACTGCATGTGTGTGTGTATTTTCCTAAATGTGCATATGTGTTTGTTCATGTGTGTGTGTGAACGTGCATGAATTTTTGTGTTCTTGTTTGTATGCATGTGCTTGTGGGTGCATGTGCATGTGTGTGTGTGGGTGCATGTGCATGTTTATTATGTTTGTGTGTAGGAGCATTTGTATATTTGTGTGCATGCGTGTGTGTGCATTCATAGATGTTTGTCCTTGTGCATTTTTGCTTGTCAACAGGATTGAGTGTATGAGTGTGTGGATGCGTGTGTGCATGTGTGTTCTTCTGTGCGTGCATGTGTGTGCATGTTTGTGTATATGTGCTGGTATGTGTGTGTATATTTTCATATGTGGGAGCATGCATGTGCTAGCATGCATGCGTGTTGGTGTGCATATGTGTGTGCATGTGTGTGTTTGTGCATCTTTGTGTGTGTGTACTTGTTTGTGTGTTAGTATGCCTACATGTGTGTGTTTGTGTGAATGTATTTGTGCACACATTTGTGTGTGCATATGTAGTGTGTTTTTGCATGTGTGTGTTTGTTTTTATGTATTTGTGTGCACATTTGTGTGTGCATGTGCTAGTGGGTTTTTGCATGTCTGTGTGTGTGTGTGCATGGGAGTGTTTACACACATGTGCATACTTGTGTTTATGCACATGCCTATGTGCGTACGTGTTTGTATGTGCATGCATGTGTGTGTCAATTTGTTTTTGGTGGTGTGTGTGTGCATTGATGTGTGCATGTATGTATGCATGTTTGTGTGTTTTCACATGCATGTGTGTGCATGTGCCTGTATAAGTACATGTCTGTGCTTGCATGCTTGTATATGTGTGTGTTCTATTGTATGCATGTTTGGGTGTATGTGGGTGTGTGCATTTTGGTGCATTTGTATGTGTGAGTGTGTATGTTTGTGTG
Organism: Vanilla planifolia; assembly: GCA_023846275.1. NCBI lineage: Eukaryota > Viridiplantae > Streptophyta > Magnoliopsida > Asparagales > Orchidaceae > Vanilla > Vanilla planifolia. Next base: position 394,559 of record JAIUJO010000321.1, on the reverse strand, counting down.
TGTACATGAGTTCATGTGTGTGCTTATTTTTGTGTATGTGCATGTGTATGTGTTTGCTTGTGTGTGTGCATGTGCATGTCCATGTATGTGTGGTTGAGTGAGTGTGTATGTGTGTGTGTATGTATGTGTATGTGCATGCATGTGTGTGCGATTTTTTGAGTGTGCATGCATGTGTGCATTTTTTTTGGCACACATATGCATGTGTGTATGTGTGCTTGTGCATGTGTGTGTTTGTGTATGTACATCTATGTGTACATACATGCGTCTGTTTTTTTTGTATGTGTGTGCACATATGTATGTTAGCATATGGTTGTGTCCTTGCATGTGGGTGTGAGTTTGTCTATGTGCTTATGCATGCTTGTGCTTGTGTTTGTACCTTTGTATATGCATGCACTCACATGCACATGTGCAAGTGCATGTGTGCATGCCCAAGTGTATTTATGTGTGTGTGTTTGCATGCGATTCCTTGTGTGAGTGCTTGTGTGTTTGTATGTACACGCATGCACGTGCGTGTGTGCTTACACATGTGTAAGTTAGTTTTTGCATGTGTGAGTGTGCTTGTATGGGTGCATGTGTGATCGTCTATGTGTCTGCGTGTGTGCATGTGTGTACATGTCTGTGAGCCTACATTTGTGCATGCTTGCACATGTACATTTACGGATGTGTGTGTAGATGCGTGGATGTGTGTGAATAAGCGTATGTGTGTGACTATGTGAGAATGTGTGCATGCATTCACTTTTGTCTTTTTATGTGTGTATGTGCATGAGTCTATGTGTATGTGTGTGTCTGTATGCATGCATGTGTTCATATGTGTGTCCATGGACATGTATGTATATGTGTATGTATGTGGGCATGTGTTTGTGTTTGTGCGTGTGTATGTGTGTGTTCATGTGTGTGTTTATGCATGTGTGCCAATGTGTGGGTGGGTTCCTGTGTGTGCTTACATTTGTATATGTGTGTATATGCTTGTGTTTATGAGTGCATGTGTGCACATGTGCTAGTGTTTGTACATATGCACGTGTGTGTGCATGTGTTTGTGTGTGTGTGTGTATGAGTATATGAGTGTTTGTGCGGGTGTGCATGCATGTACATGCATGTCTGTGTGCATATTTTTATGTAAGTCCTTGTACTTGTGCATATGGATGTGCATGTGTGTGTGCATTTATGTATGTGCATTGTGTCTGTGTGAGTGGGTACATGTGTTTATATGACTGTGCATGCATAGTAAATGTGTGTGTGTGTGAGTGTCTTTGTGTGTGCATCCATGTGTGCAATTGTTTGTGCATGTGTGCGTGCATTGTCACATTTGAGCATGTGTATGCTTCTGTGTGTATGTGTGTGTGTGTGTGTGCATGTGTGTGTGTGTGTATGTGTTGGTATGGGTGTGTGTGTGCATGCATGCATACACTTGCACATGTGTTAGTACATGTATGTGTATACATATATGCAGATGTGTTCTTGTGTGTGTATCTATGCAAATGTTTGAGCAAATTTGTGCTTGTGCATTATGAGTGCATGAATTTGTGTTTGTGTGTTTGTGTGTGTGTGTATGTGTGTGCATATGAATGTTTGTGCATGTGTGTGACTGAGTGGGTGCATGTGTGTGTGCATGTACTTGTCTATGCTCATGTGAGTGTGTTTCTACACGTGCGTGTGCTTAGGTGTGCGTGTATGTATTTGTGGGTGTATGTGTATGTGGGTATGTGTGATTGTACATATCTTTTCATACTTGTGTGTTCGTGTGTTCTTGTATGGGTCTGTGGGTGTGTGCATGTGTGCATTTGTAGAAGCATTCAAGCATGTGTTCATATGATCGTGCAAGTGTACATTCCTACATGTTTATGTATGCATGTGTCTATGTGGGTATGTGTTTTTGTGTGTGGATGTGTGTGTGCATGTGCATGTTTGCACACATGTGTGTGCTTGTGTTCACATGCAGATGTGTGTAGTGTTGCATGTATGTGTAGGTATGCATGTATGTAGGTGTACATGTGGGTGTGAGCTTTTGCAAGCTTTTGTGTGCCCTTGTGTGTATGTGAGTGTGTGCGTGTGTATATGTGTGTGTGTTTGTGCTGGTTGTGCATGTTTATAGGTGTTTATGTGAATGTGTGAATGTTTGTGGGCTCATATGTGCATGTGTGTGCTTGTGTGCATGTGTGTAGGTGAGTATGTGCATGTGTGTGTCCATATGTGAGTATTTGCATGCATGTAATTATTCTTGCACGTATGTGTATATGTGTGTATGCTATTTTTTTATGTGTGTGCATGAGCATGTAGGTGTGTGTGTACGTGTGTGTGTGTGTGTGTGCATGAGTATGTGTGTGATTGTGTGCTGGTGTATGTCTATGTTTTGTTTGTGTGTGTGGGTGCATGCATGTGTGCATTTGTGCTTGTGTTAGTGTTTCTAGGAGTATGTGTATATGGGTGTGTATGTGAGAGTGTGCATGTTCATTATGCATATGGTTATGTGAGTACATTTTTGTGCAAGTAGGTGGTTGCATTTGTGAGTGATGTGCATGCATGTGTGTAGTTGTATGTGTTTGTACATGTGTGCATGTGTGTACACGTGTGCATGTGTGGACACATGCATGTGTGTGTATGCATGTTTGTATTTGCGTGTGTGTATGTGTGCTTGTATATGTGAGCATGTGTATGCTCTAGTGTGTGTGAATGTGTGCATGTGTGTGTTTGTGTAAGGATGCATGTGTGTGCATGTCTAGGTGCTTGTGTACCCATTTATATATGTGGCTACGCACGTGCATACATGCATATGTATGTGTGTTTTCATGTGTATGTGTAGGTTTATGTACATGTATACATGAATATGTGTGTGTGCACACATGCACTTCTCTGTGTGTGTGGGGGGATGTTGGTGTGTGTTTGTGCATTCATGCATGCATGCATGCACACATGTGTGCATGTACACGTGCATAAATGTGTGTGTATATAGGTGTGAGTTCATGTGTGTTGGTGTGTGTGTGACTACCTATGTGCTTGTGTGTGTGTGTATGCACATTCACTATGCTCGTGTGTGTGCACATATGTGTACATGTGCCCATCTATGTGTGCATGTGCATATGCATGCATGAGTGTGTTCTTGTACGTGTGTTTGAGTGTATGTGTATGTGTGTAAGTGTTTCTATGCATATGTGTTATTCTACATATATGTTTGGGTGTGCATGTATGTGCACATGCATGCGTCTACACATGTGCATGTGTGTAGTGTGTGTGTGTGTACACATGTGTCTGCATGCGTACATGTGTGTATGTGTGTGTGACTATGTGTTTAAGTCTATGTTCTTGTACGTGTATGTATGTTTACTTGTGTATATGCATGTGAATGTCTATGTGTGTGCATGTGTTTGTGTGCTCGAGCATGTTTCTCAGTGTGAGTGTAGGCCCACATATGAATGTGTGTGTTTGGATGCTTGTGTATGAGTGTTTGTGTGTTTGTTTGTGCATCCATCCATGTATGTGTGTTTGTGCATGTGTGTATGTGTGCATGTGTGCATGTATGATTGTGTGTGCATGTGCATTTCTATGTACATGTGTGCATTTATTCATGTTTGTGCATCTATGTGGGTGTTATTGTATGTGGGTATATATGTGTGTACATGTGTTTATATGTACATATGTATGTGCCTACATTTACAAATGTTTGTTCACCTATGTGTCTGTGTATGCATATCTACATGTGTGTATGTTTTTGTGTTCACACATGTGTGTGTGTGTTTGTGCATGTGTGTGCTTATATATGTGTGCATGTGTATATGTGTGTATGTATGTGTATTTATGTGTCTATGTGTGCATTTGTTTATGCCTATGTGTGTGAATGTGTGTTTGCGTGCTCGAGTGTTTCTATGTGTGCACGTGCATACATGTGCCTATACTTATCCATGTGCATTCATTTGTTTGTGTGTATTTTTATTTGTGTGCATATAAGTATATCCATGTGCATATGTGCTTGTGTGAGTTTTTAAGCATGTGGGTGTGTTTGTGAATATGTGTGTGGGTGACTATTCGTCTTTGTGTATGTGCGTGTTTGTATTTGCTTTAGTATGTGTGTGAGCAAGTGTGTCTATGTGCATGTGTGTGTGCCTATGTGTGTGAGTGTGGATGTGTGTGAAAATTTATGATCCTTTGTGTGTGTGTGGGTGTGCCTATGTCTTTGCATATGCTTATGTGTACTTGTGCTTGTTCATGCATGTCTGTGTGTGTATATGCATGGGCATGTGTTTGTGTGTGTGTGTGTTAATTGATTACATGAGTGATTGGATGTGCGTCAATGTGTGTATCTATTTGTGCACATGTGTGTATGTACATGTGCATACATGTGTTCTTGTGTGTGTGGATGCGCATGTAATTGTGCATGTATGTATGCATGCATGTGTGTGTGGATGAGAATGTATGAGTGCATGTCATGCATGGGTGCAAGCTTTTGTGTGTGTGTGCATGTGGGTGTGTGTACATATGCATGTGTGTGCATGTGTTTGCATGTTCATGTTTATGTGTGCCAATGTATGTGTGTATATGTTTTTGTGTGTGTTTAAATGCGTATATGCATGTGTCTATCCATATGTGTATTTTTGTTTGCGTATATGTGCATGCCTGGGTGTTAACTTTGTGTGCATATGTCTACATACATGCATGTTTGTGGGTGTAAATGTGCATGTGTGTGTGTGTTCATGTGCATGTACATGTGCATGGTGTGTTTACATGTTTATCTATGCATGAGTTTGCAAGTGTCCCTATGTGTAGATAGACATAGGAGTGTGCATGTCTCTGTGGGTACTTTTATGCATGTAGGTGTGTCTGTGTGTGCATTTATGTCTATATGTGTGTGTGTGTGTGCATATGTGTGAGTGTTTGTGTGTGCATGTGTGTTCATGTAGGTTCTTGTGATGGTGTGTAGGTGTGCATGTGTTTTTGTGTGCATTCGCACATGTGTGCATTCGCATATGTGTGCATTCGCACATGTGTGCATTTTTGTGTCTGTGTCATAACTATGTGTGTATGTGTGTGAATACTTATGTGTGTGTGCATGTGTGCGCATGATTGAGTGTGTGTGTGTGCATGTGCTGTCATGTGTGTGGATGCATGAAAGTATATGTGAATGTTCAAATGAGAGAGTGTGTTCTTGTGTGTTTGCATGGGTGCGTACACATGCATGGGTGCATGCACATATGTGCACGTGAATTCATGTAAGTGTGTTCATAGATGTGTGTGTGGGTGTGTGTATGGTTGTGTGTGTGTGCATGTATGTGAGTGCATGAGCATGGGTGTATGTGCATATGGCTACGCACATGCATGTTTGTATAGTTGTTTGGGTGTATCCGTGTGAATGTTCATATGTGCATGCATGTGTATGTGTGTGTGTGTGTGCATGCATGTTCGTGTGTGCTTATGCATGTAGGTTTTTATGTGTGTGCATGTCTATGCATGTGTGTGTGAGCAAGTTTTTGTTTTGGGTGTGTGTGCACACATGCATGCATGTGTACTTTTGTGGGTGCACATACATGTGTGTTTGGTTACATGTGCCTGTGTTTGTGATCATGTGCATCAATGTGTGTAGGTATTTTTGTGTGTGTCTGTGAGTGTGTGAATGCTTGTGGGTTGATGTTGTGTGTGCATGTGAGCACTTGAACACATCTGTGTGTGTGTGTGTGTGTATTTATGCATGTGTACATGTTCATGTATGTCATTGTGCAAGAGCTGTGCTTGTGTATGTGTGTGCATGTGCTTGCGTGTGTGTATGTTTGTCTTTGTGTGCATGTGTATGTGTGTGCATGCATGTGTGTTTGTGCACTTGTGGATGCACATGTATGTAGGCATGTGTGCATTTGTATACTTGTGTGTATATGTGTGTGTGTGTGTGTGTTTGTGCATGTGTTTCTTCATGTGTGTTCATGCTTGCGTGTGTGTATATGTGTATGTCTGTGCATGTCAAAGTGTTAGTTTGTGTGCACGTGATTACCTATGTATGTGCATGTGTGTGTGGGTGCTTGTGTAAGTACATGGATGTGTCTGTGTGTGTGCTTGTGCATATGTGTATGTATGTGTGATTGCCTTTATGTTCTAATACATGTGTATATAAGCATGTTCACATGTGTGAATATTTGTATGTGTGTGTGCATGTGTGTCTATGTATGTGCATACATGCATGTGCATGTGTGTTCATGTGCGTATTTTTACTACATCCTTGTTTGTGTTCGAGTATGTCATTCTTTATGTATGCATGTGTGTGTATCTGAGCATGCCTATGTGTTTGAATAAGCATGTGTACGTGTGTCTGTGTGCATGTGTCTGTGCATGTTTGTGCACGTGTATGTGGGTATGCATGCTCATGTTTATGCATATGTCTGTGCTTGTCTATTTGTGTGCATGTGTGTGCTTGTTTTGTGGGTGTGTGTGGATGCATGTGTGTATGTGCATTCGTGTGTGTAAGCATGTATGTGTATACATATGGGTGTACATGTCTATATGCATGTATGATTGTGTATGTGTGTGCATGTGTGTGTGTGTGTGCTAGTTTGTGTGGGTTCCTTTGCATTCGCTTGCATGCATGTCTCTGTGTGTGTGTGTGTGCGTCTTTGTCTACTGGGTGTTTGCGAATGTGTGTGTATGTATGTGCATGTGCATGCATGTGTGTGTATGAATGTGTGTGTGTTTGTACTTTTGTGCATTTGTTTGTATGCTTTTGTGTTCTTTTTATGTACATTCATGTATGTGGCCATTTGAGTTTGTGCCTTCATGTGCAAATGTGTGTTCGTGTCCATGTTTGTGTGAGTGCGAGTACATATATTCATGTACATGTTCATGTGCGCATGCATGTGTGCATATATGAGTGCATGTATGTGTGTGGGTATGCATGGGTGTGTTTGCATGAGCATGCATGAGTGTGTGTGCATGTGTGCATCCATTTGTGTTTGCAAGTGTATTTGTGTGCGTGTTCCTTTCGAAATGTGTTCGTTCTTATGTGTGCATGTGTATGAATGTATTTGTGTGCATTCGTATGTGTTCATCTACATGTATGTGTATGTGTGTGTTTGTGCATGTTTGTGTATACATGTGCCTCTGTGTTGTGTTTGTGTGCATCCATGTAGGTCTGTACTTATGTGTGTGCATTTTCTTATATATATGTGTGTGTGCATGTGTGCTTGTTTGAGTGCATGTGCATGTCTATGTGTACATGTGACTGTGTGTGTATGTGCACATGTGCATATGCATTTGTGTGTGAGAGTGTCCTTGCATGCATGGACATGTGCAAGCATGTGTGCATGTACATGTGTGTGTGTGTGGGTGTGTGTTTATGTGTGTGCATGTGTGCTTGTGTTTGTGTATGTGGGTATATGCAAGGATGTGCATATGTGTGCATGTGTATTCATGCATGTGTGCATGGTATGTATTTGGGTAACCATATGTGCATGTGTGCATGTGTGTATGTGTGTGTGCATGAGCTTTCATGCATGTATGTATGTGTGCATGTGCATGTACATGTAAGTGTGCTAGTATTTCATGGTCTTATGTGTGTATGTGTGTCCATGTGTGTGTTAGAGTGTGTGTCTATGTATGTTTGTATACAAATGTGTGAGTGTGCATGTGAATGTGTGCATTTGTGTGTTTGCATGTGCATTTGTATTTGTGACCATAAGAGTAGTTTAATATTTATGTGTAAGTTATTTGTTTGTGTGTGTATTTGTTTGTGTGTGCACATCCATGTGTGTGTGGATGAGTGCATTTGTGTGTGTACATGTGCGTATGTGTGGGTAGGTGTGTGTGGGTGTGTTTGTGAGTGGGTTTGTTCATGTATCTATGTGTGTGTGTGTGTAAGTCTATGTGCTTGTGTGTGTGTGGGTGCACACTTGTCTTTATGGATACATTCATTTGTGTTTAATTGTAAGTGCATGTTTGTATAAGTACAAGTGTTGTGTATGGGCATGTGTGTTTGCATGTACATGCATGTGTGACATGCATGTTTGCACATGTGAGTGTGTGATTGTGTGCATGTTTCTTTGTGTGCATGTGAGTGTGTGTTTTTGTATTTTTATGTGTTTTTGTGCTATGCATGAATGTGTGCAGGTGTGTTGATATGGGTCTGTGTGTGTACATTCATGAGGCTTTATTTTTAGGTATGTGTACACATGTGTATGCTTGTGTGTGTTAGAATGTGTGTAAGCATGCTTTTGTGTATGTGTGTGGGAACAAGTGTGTGTGTGCACATGTTTATGAGCCACTGTGCATGTGCATGTGTGTACATGTAAATGTTTGTGTATCTACATATGAATGTGTATGCATCTGTTTGTGCATATGGGTTTGTGTATATGTGTATATGTTTGTACATGCATAAGTGTGTCCACATGTTTGAGGGTATGTGTGTGCATGCTTTCATGTGTGTGTGCATGCATGCACGTGTGTTTGTGGCTAAAGTGCATGGGTGCATGTGTGTGTTCACATGTGTAGGTGCATGTGTGGTGTGCACATGGGTGCTTATGTGTGTGCATGACCATGTACATGTATGTAAGTGCATGTTCAGGTGTGTGTGTGATAACACATGTGTGTGCTTGTGTGAGTATGTGAGTGTATATATGTGTGTGTTTGTGTGTGTGCATGTGTGTGTACTGTGTTCATGAGTGTGTGTGGATGTGTTTGTGCATGTGTGGTGTAGGTGTGCATGTGTATGTGTCTATATGCATGTGTCTTATGCTTGTAGATGTGTGCGTGTGTACGTGTGTTTGCACATGTGTGCCCTTATGCCTGTGCAAATGTGCATGTGTAAGTTTGTGTACATGTATACGTGTGTATGTGTGTGTATGCATGCATGTGTGCTTGTCTGTGTGCAAGTTCATGTATTCAAGCATTTGTGTATGCATTTGCATGTGTAGGTGTGTCCATGTTTGTGCACATGCATGTCTATTAGTTTATGTGGGTATGCATGCACATATTTGTGCTTTTGTGTGTGTAGGCATGTGACATGTTAGTTTGTGTGCAAGTTTATGGGTGTGTGTGCATGTGTGTAAGTGTCTGTATGTTCATATGTATATGTGAGAACGTGTGTGTCTCTATGTACATGTGTGTGTATGTGTGTTTATGCAAATGTGTGTGCATACGTTTGTGAGTGTGTGCATCTGTACATCCATTTATGTGTCTTTGTACGTGTTTGTGTATGCATGCCTATGTATTTCTTTATGTGGGTGTTTGTGAATGTGCATGTGCATGCTTTTGTGTATGTGTGCGTGCATATGTGCGAGTGTGTGCATGTGTGTGTATTTGTAAGCGTGTGTGTCTGTGTACATATGTGAGTGTGTGTATGTGTTTATTCAAATTCTTTTGTATGCAATTGTACATGTTGTGCATGTTTGTCCCTGTACCTCAACATGTGTGTTTGTGTGTGAATTCAAAGTGCATGTGTTCATGTTTGTGTGCGTGTGCATGTGTTCATGTTTATGTGCATGTGCATGTGTGAGTGCATGTATGTGAGTGGATATTCATGGGTGTGTGCTTGAGTGTTCATGAATGCATGCGTGTGTGTAGATGTGTTTCCTTGTGCATTCTTTTAGGCATGTGTGTGTTCCTATATGTGCATGTGTATGCATGTGTGCGTACATGTGTATGCCTGTGTTTTTGTGTGTTCGTATATGTGTGCATGTATGTGTGTGTGTGTGTGTTTATGCATGTCAGTGCATGCATGCATCAGTGTCTATGCACATGTATCTTTATGCACGTGTGCTTATAAAAACATGCATAAGTTTATCTGTGTGAGTGTATGTTCATGTGTACATTTGTGTACATACGTGTGCGTGTGTGCAAGTGCGAGTGCAAATCTATGTGTGTATGTGTATTATTTTATGTTCGTCTCTATGTATGGTTATGTGCATGTGCATATGCATGTGTGTTTTTGTTTATGCACGTGCACGTGTACAAGTACATATGTGTGTGAGCATGCATGTTAGTGTGTATGCATGTGTATGCGTGTGCATATGAGTACTTGCACATGTTTGAGTGCATGTTTTTTGTGTGTGTGTATATATGTGCATGCACATACATGTGTTTGTGCTCAAGTGCATTAGTGTGTGCATGTATGCATGTATGGGTGGGTGTGTGTGGGTGTGGTTGTTGATGGGTGTGTTAGTGTTTGGGTGTGTGTGTGTGCTTAGGTGTATGTGTGTGGGTGCATGTATGTGTTCTTATGTACATGCATTCATGTGCATTTGTCCATACGTGTATGCATGCACAAGTGTATTTTTGTATGCGTGTGAGCATGTAAATTAGCATTTATGTCTGTGTGTGTGTGTGTATGCATGTTTGTGCATTTGATTTTGTGATTGTGTGTGTGTGTGTGTGCATGTGTGTGTGTTTGCTTTTGTATATGTTTGTGTGTTATGTAAGTGTGTATGCTTGTGTTTGGGTGTGTGTGTGTGTGAGTGCATGTGCCTCTGTGTTTGTGCACGTGCATGTGTGTGTATGCTTGTGTGCATTAGAATGTGTGTGTGTGTGTGCATGTACATATTCCTACGTGTGTGTGTGCGTGTGTGTGTTTATGTGCATGCATGTGTGTGTATATGTATACACATATATTTGTTGTGTGTGTGCATGTGTCTATGTGTAAATGTCTGTGTATGTGCATGTGTGTATGCATGCGTGTGTGTATATGGGTTTGTGTATATACATGCATGTTTCATGATTGCATGGGTGTATGTACGTGTGTGAGTGGGTGTATGTGTTGGTGTGTGTCTATATGCATGAGTGCAAGTGAGTGTGCATACACACAAATGTGTGTGTGAGTGAGTGCATGAGTGCGTGTGCATGTTGATATGTGTAGATGTATGTGTGCCTATGTGGTATGTGCACAAGTCCTTGTGTGGGTGCATGTATGCATGTGCATGTGTATAAGTAAGTGCATGTGTGCAACTATGTGAGAGCATATATGTGTGCTTGTGTGTTAGTGCTTGCATATATGTGTGTGTTTGCATAGGCCTGTGCATTTGTGTGTGCATGTGTGTGTGTGTGCATAGTGCATGCATGTTTGTGTGTGTGTGTGGTGTATACGTGCTTGTGTGTGTACACATGTGTGTGCAAACGTGTGTGCATTGGTGCAAATGTGAATGTGTTCTTATGTGTGTTTATGCATTCTGCCCTTATGCCCCTTTGTGTATGTATGTGTGCATTTGTCCATTTATATACTTGTGTGTGCATGTGTGTGGATATGTGCATGCATGTGTGCTTATCTTTATGCATGTTCATGTGTGCATGCATGTGTTTGTGTGTATTTGTATGTCTGTATGTGTGTGTGTGTGTGTACATGTGCTCATGTGTGAATGTGTTTGTGTATGTGTATGTGTGCCAGTGTATGTATATGTGTTTGTGGGTGCCTAAATGTACATGTGTGTGTACTTGTGCATATGTGTTCTTGTGTGTACACTTGTGGTTGTTGATGTGTGTGCTTACCTACATACATGTCCATGCATGGGTCTGTACACATGTGGCTATGTGTGTGCATTCATATATATATATATATATATGTGTGTGTGTGTGTGTGTGTGTGTGTGTGTGTGTGTGTGTGTGCATGCATGCATGTCAGTGCTTGTGTGAATGCAAGTGTTTGTGCATATGGTACATTTGTGTGTGGCTGTGAGTGTGTCTGTGCATGTGTGTGTGTGTGTGCATGTGTGTTCAAGTGTGCATGCATGCATCCTTGTCCATGTTGTGTCTTTATGTGTGCGTCCATATGTTCATGTGTGTCTCTATGTGCATTTATTTTTGTGCATATGTGTGCATGATTATACGTGTGTGTGCATCTGTGTGTGCACGTTCATGTATATTTGTGTACATATGTGTTAGTGTGTGTATCTTTGAGCATGTGTGTGTTTGTGGTGTCCTTTTGTGAGTATGCCTGTGCTAGTTACATGTATGTGCATGTGAGCATGTGTGTGTGCATAAGCACGTATATGTGCATGCTTATGTTTGCATGTGCATGCATGTGTGCTTGTGTGTGCATTAGTCTATCTGTATATATGCACGTGCATTTGTAAGGTTCTATGAACATGTGCATTCATTTCTACACTTGTGTGTATGTGTGTGGATATGCATATGCATGTGTGTGCTTGTTTATTTGAATGTATGTGTATGCAAGTGCATATGTGGGTGTGCAAGTGTACTTATGTATGTGTACGTGTTTATATGCATGTGCATATGCATGTATGGGTGTATGTGTCTATGCATGCTTGTGTGCCCTTTTGTATATGTGTGTGCTTATGCATGTAGGTGTTTATATGCTTATGTGTGCATGTGTGTGTGGGTGTGCATGTGTCTATGCATGTGTTCACATGTGTGAGTGTGTATATATGAACATGTTTGTGTTCATATGTGCAAGTATGTGTTTATGTGTGTGTGTGGATATACATGTGTGCGTATGCATGTGTGTGTGTATGCATGTAATGTGTGTATGCATGTGTTTGAATGTGTGTGCCTTCGTGTGCATGTGTTTGTATATGATTCTATGTATGTATTTGTATTCGTGTGTGTACATTCATGTCCATGTGTGTCTCTATGATTGTGAGCATGTATGTTTGTCTTGTGCATGCATTTGTCTACAGAAGTATGTGTGTGTGTGTGTATGTGTGTGCATGCCTTTGCTTCTATATTTGTGTGAATTCATATGCATTTACATGCATGTGTCTGGGTGCATGGGTGTGTGCATGTGCATATTTGTGTTTATGTGTATGAGAATATATGCATGTGTGAGTCTTTGTATGTGTGTAGCTACTATGTGTGTGAATGCCTGCAAGCCTTCGTGTGTGCATGTGTGTGTGCCTATGCATGTGCACGTACAAGCATGTGAGTGTGCTTGTGTCTGTATTTGTATGTGTGTGTGTGTGTATATGTGTATGTATATGAGCAAGCATGTGTGTTTGTACATAGTGTGTGTGCGCATGACTATGTTTGCATGCCATGTTATTATGTAAGCATGCATTTGCATCAGTACGTCTATGTGTGTGGATGTGTGCTTGTATGTATGCATTTGTGTGTACGTGCATGTATGCTTACGTGCAAATGCATAAGTGTGTGCGTGTGTGTGCTTGTCCATGCATATGTGTGCATGCATGTGTTTATGTTGTTTTTCATAAGTGTATACATTTGTGTACATCTGTATGTGAGCACACATGCACATGTGCATGCACATGCATTATGTTTAGGTGTGTGTGTGTACATATGTTCATGTGCACGTACAAGTGTGTGTGTGTCTATGTGCACGTGTGCGTGCATGAATGTGTGTGCAAATGGGTGCATACGAGTGCATGTTGATGTCCATGTCTTTGTGTGTGCATGTAAATTAGTGCATGTCTATTCATGGAAGTGTTTGATTGTATGTGTTTTATGGTGTGTGTGTGTAGGTGTGCAAATGTTGTGTATTTGTGTATGTCTAGGTGTGTATGTTTATAAGTGGTTATGTGCACACATGCATATAGTTGTGTGTTTGGTTATGTGTGTTCATGTATGTGTAGTTATGTGTTTGTGTGTGAGTGTGCTTATGCGCATGTGTGGGTGCATATATGTGTGTGTGCATGTGTGCATGTATGAGTTTGTATTTTTGTGGGTGTACTTTGGTGTGTGTGCATGTGCTCATTTGCATGCATGCTTGTGCTCATGTGTACACATAGGTATGGATGTGGTTGCATATGTGCATGTTTATATGCATGTGTGTGCATGCACGAGCGCAAGTGTTAGTTTGTGTGCATTGTGTGTGTTTTTGTGTGACTACATGTGTGCATGTGTGTGTGTGTGCATGCATGCTTGTGTGTATCCATGTGCATGTGTTTGTATGCATACATATGTGCTTGCAATAATGTTTATGTGACTACTTGTGTGCACATACATGTTCCTATGTTTGTATCTATATGCATATGTGTTTTTTCATGTGTGTGTGTATGTTGTTGTGCTCTTGCATGGGTCTATGTGTGAGTTTGTGTATTTGCATGCATGTGCATTTGTGAATGATTGTGTGCATACATGTTTGTACATTTGTGGGTTTGCATGTGTGTTCATGTTCGTGTGTGTGTGGGGGTATGTATGCATGCTTGTGCATGCGCATGGACACACATAAGACTGTATGGGTTTTTACACATGTGTTTGTGTCTGTGAATATGTGTGGATGTGTGTGGGTGCGTATGTATATACATGTCTGTGCATGTGCATGAGTGCATATGTGAATGCACATGTGTGTGTATGTGGGCATGTGTGTTTGTTCAATTGTGCATATGTGTTTGTCTGTGGGCATGCTTTCATGCATGTGCGTGTGCTTACATGTGTGTGTGTGTGTGCCTACATGTGTATGTGCCCGCATGTGTGTACATGTGTATACAAATGTATTTTGTTATGTTAGTACTTGTGTGTGTGTGCATAAATGTGTAGATGCATGTGTTTTTGTGTGTGCATTTGCCTATTTGTGTGTTTTTGTGTGCATTCGTGCACACATATGCATGTGTGTGTATGTATGCACAAATGGGTATGTGTTTTCCTATGCACTTTTGCGTGTGTGTGTGTGCATGTTTGTGTAGGTGTGTGCACCTTTGTGTACATGTGTTTCAATGTGCATGTGAGTGACTATTTATGTGCATGTTAATTTATGCATGTGCGTGTACACGTGCATGTGTGTGCTTGTAGGTGTGCATGTCTGTGCATGGGTATACATGTCTTTGTCTTTGTGTGTCTATACTAGAATATTCACATGTTCACATGTATGGGTGCTTGCACATGTGTGTGTGCATACAAGTGTTTGTTTCTAATATTATATGTTCATTCGTTTATGTGTGTAAGCAGTGTGTGTATGTGCATGTATATATGTTTGAGTATTTATGTGTGTATGCTTTCATGTGTGTCTATGTGTGGGTGTATGTGTACATGTGTATGCATGTGTTCTTGTGCATGTAGCTGCATGTGTGTGTGCATGCTATGCATATTTGTAACCATGCATGTTCATATATATGGGTGGGTGGTTGGGTGCATGGGTGTGTATAGGTTCATGTTTATTTAAGTGTGTATGTTAGCATGTGTGCAAATGTGACTGTGTTGGTCTGTGTTTACTGTGTATGCACGTAAGCATGTGTATGGCTATAGTTGTGCATGTGTGTGTGCATCTATGCATGTGGATGTGTGTCTGCATGTGTATGTGCATGTGTGTGCCCAAGTGTGTGCATACTTACGTGTGCATGTGTTCATGTGAGATCATGTACATGCACATGTGCAAGAGTGTGCATGCCTTTGTGTGTGAGCATGTGATTGAGTGCATTTGTGTGAGTTTGTCTATGAATTTAACCACACGTTATTATTTGTAGGTGTTTAGGTAAATGTGCATGCTTGCATGGGTGTATCTATGTGTTTGTGTGCTTGTGTTTATGTGCGTGTTTGTGTGCATTTGTGTGTGCATGGTTGTGTTCATTTGCATATGCATGTGAGCATATGTGTGTTGTTGTGTGTGTGTCAATGTATGTGCATGTGTGCTTGTGCATTTGTGTGACTATGTGTGCTTGTGTATGTGTGGGTGCATGCATGTGTGCCTATATACATGTGTTCATAGACATGAGTCCTTGAATGCATTTGTGTGCATGTGTGGGTGTGTGCAACATATGTGTATGTGTGTGCTTGCTCATGTGTTGCATGTGTGCACATGTCTATATGTGTCTCTGCTTGTGAGTTTGTACATGTGCGACCATGCAAGTGTGTGTGTGTGTGTACACGTGTGTGCATGTGCATTGCTTGTGTGGTGGTCCACATGTTTCTATGTGTTTATGTATGTCTGCTTGTGTGTGTGTTTACAGGTATGTGTGCACACATATGTGTGTGTATACTTATGTGTGTATCTATGTGTTGGTGCCTATGTGTGTGTATGTGTGTGTGTACGTGCATACATGTATATGTGTGTGTGTCTATGATTGCATGCATGTGCATGCATCAGTGGGCCTATACTTGTGTGTGTGGGTTTGAGTGACTATGCGTGTGTGTGCATGGGGGTCTATGTGCATTTGTGTATGGGAGTGTGTATGTGTAGGTGTGTTTTTCTTTGCATGCTTAGATATTTATGCTTGTGTGTATGTGCTCAATTGCATGTGTATATGGGTGTGTTTGTGCATGTGCATCAATGTGTGTGTATGCATGTGTGTGCATGAGCATGTGTATGTGCATGCATGTTTATGTGTAATTATGTGTTTTGCAAACATGCATGGGCTTGTTTGGGTGTGCATGACTATGTGTGTGTTTAAGTATACCTACATGCATGTGTGCTTTTATATGTCTGTATGTTTGCTTATGCATTTGCATGTGTGCATATGTGTGCATGTGCTTGTGCATGCTTATTCCTATTTGTGTGTGCTAGTGTGTGTGCATGCATATTTATGTGAGCATAAGAGTGTGTGTTCATGTGTAAGTGCATGCGTGTTTGTGTGGGTACATGTGTGTGTGTGTGTGCATGTGTGTATTGTATATGTGTATATTTGTGTGTTTAGGCATGTGCACAAGAGCTTATGTCTACGAATGTATTTGTGTGTACATGTGCTTGTGTATGCTTGTGTGTGTGTGTATGCACATCTGTGGGTGTGTTTGCAACACGTTCGTGTGTGTGTGTGTGGGTGCTGTGCATGTGTTTGTGTATGTGCATGTGTGTGTGTGCCTATGAGTGTGTGTGTGTATCCATTTGTTTGCATGTCTGTGCATGTGCTTTTGTGTATGTTTTTGTATGTGTGAGTTTGTATGTATGAGAGTGTGCTTATGTATATGCATGTATTAGTATTTGTGTGAGTGTGTTAGCATGAGCATGTGCTTGTGTGTGTTCATGTGTTTGTGCGTGTGTGCATGCATGCATGTGTGTTTGTGTTGATGCATGTATGTGTGTACCTATGTATTCATGTGTTCTTCTGAGTGCTTGGTTGAGTGCACGTGTGCTTACATTAAAAGATGTGAGCATACATGAATGCGTATGTACATGCATGCAAGTATGTGCATGCACACACATGTCTATGTGTGAGTGCATGTATTTGCACGTGTTTTTGTATGTGGGTGTGTGTGCAAGTGTGCATTTATGTGTGTAGGTGTATGTGCATGTAGTTGTGTGCTTGTGTGTATTATGTGTGCATGTGTTAATGGGTATGTGTGTGTGCTGTGAGTGTGTACATGCATGCATTTGTGTGTACATGTGTGTGTGCATGTGGTGATGATTGTGCATATGTGTGTGCATGCTTGTGTATGTGTGTGTGTGTTCATGCATGCTTGGGTTTGGGCGTGTTTGCAAACGTGTGTGCATGTGCATGAGTGTGAGTGTGTGTTATCATACGTTTATGTGCAAGTATGCGAGTGTATGTGCATGTGATTGCATGTGCATATGAATGTGTGTACATCTATTTGTATGTACTTGTACATATGCATGGATATGTGTACTTGTGCATGTTTTTTTGTATGTATATTTGTGTGTGTCTACATGTGTGTGCATTTGTGTGCACGTGTGTGTATGCGTGAGTGTGTGTGTGGGTGCATACATGTCTTCTTCATCTTCCTCCTCTTCTTCTTCTTCTTTTTCTTCTTCTTGTTCTTGTTCTTCTTCTTTTATCCATAGGTGATTGTGTGTTTATACTTGTGTGCATTTGCATTTGTGTGAGTGTGCATGTGTGTGTGTGTATGTACATTTGTGTGTACATGTGTAATTTCCTGTATGTGTGTGTGCTCGTGAATTTGTGTGTGTGTGCATGTGTATTCATGCGTATGTATAGTTTTGCACATGCATGCTTGTATGTGTGTTTGTCTGTATCTACATACATTAGTATGTGTATGAGTGTGTGTGGATTTGTGTGTGTGTGTGCACTTGCATGTGTAGGCTTAAGTGTGTGCATATGAGTGGTGTGCTATGTCTACTGGTGTGTGTGTGTGTGCTTGGGTGCATACATGCATGTGCATATGCGTGTCCATGAATGTGCATAGATGTGCTTTTGTGTGAGAGCATGGGTGCATGCATGTGCTTGTTGTGTTGAATTGTGTGAATTTGCATGTGCTTGTGTATCTTGTACTTTCTTTTTTATTTGTGTGTATTCTTGCACATGTCTAAATGTAGGTGTGTGCCTTTGTGTGTTCATATGTGTATGCAAATGTGTGTTTGTATGTTGTGTGTTCATTTATGACCACATGTGCATGTGTGCATGTCTTTTTGTGCATAGTTTTGTGTATGTCCATGTGTGTGTGTGTTTGTGCATGCATATGTTCATTGCATGTGTATATGTATGTGTGTGCATGTGTGTGTGTGCATGAATGTGTGTGTTTGTGCTTTTGTGTGTGTGTGGGTGCATGCATGTGTGTTCAAGTCTGTATGTGTATGTGTGAGTGTACATATTTATGTGTGAGTTTGTGTGTATTCTTATGTATGTCTATCGATTTGTGTGCATTTCAGTGTGTATGTGGGAGCATGTGTGTGTCTGTATCCATGTATAAGTATTCTTATGTGTGTGTGTGCACATTTGTTTGTGCATGCACATGCATGTGTGCACATGTTTATGTATGCATGTGTATGGGTGAATGTGTGTTTATGCTTGGGTGTATTTGCTTGTATGTGAGTGTGCACGTGTGTGTGTGTATGTGTGTGCATGCATGCATGTGTGTACGTGTGTCTATGTTTGTGTGCATTTGTATGTGTTGTTTTACATGTGCATGCATGTGCGTGTGTTTATAGGTGTCTACATGCATTAGTATGAGTGTATGTGTGTGTGTGTGGCTTTTTATGTGTACATGTGCATATGTAGTATTAAGTGTGTGCATGTGTGTGGCATGGTGTGTTTTTTTTGTTTGTGTGTGTGCATGGGCGCATGCATGCACATGCAGACGTGTGTGTGTGCTTGTCTATGAGATCGTGGGTATGTGTATATGCTTGTGTGTGGGGGTGCATCTAGATTTGTGTGTATTGTGCATGTGTGTATCTTTGTACTTGTTTTCTTGTGTGTGTGTACACACGTACATGCATGAATGTAGCCATGTTTTTGTGTGTCTATGTGTGTTCATGCATACATGTAAATGTGTGCCTGTATGTTTGTGTGTTCATCTATGACCTCATATACATGTACATGTATTTTTGTGTGTGCATATGTGTGTGTGTCTATGTGTATGTGTGCATGTGTGTGTATGTGAGTGTGCGTGTATGTATGCATGTGTGTGTGTGCTTACATATATGCATGTGTGTGTATGTCTATTTGTGTGCACATTTATGTGAGTGTATGTGCATGCATGTTTATGTGAGTGTACGTGTGTGCACTTGTGTGTTTGTCCACGTCTTTGTACTTGTGCATGCATGTGTGTGTGAGTGCATGTGGATGGGCATGTGTGTGCATATTTATATATTTGTGCATGTGTGTGCATACCGATGTGTGTGAGTACACATGTGTTTGTACATGTCTGTGCATGTCTACATGTGTGACTGTGTGTGCATGTTTACATCTGTGTGTGTGTGCATGTTTGTATGTGTGCTTTCATATGTGCATGAATAAGTATCTACATTTGTGCGTGTACATTTATTTTTTGTGTTTGTGCATACATGCAAGTGCATGTGTCTGTGTACATTTGTATGTGCGTGTATGGTTGTTGGTGTGTGCTCATGCTTGTGCATACATAAGTGAGTGTGTTTGTCTATTTTTGCATTACTGTGAGTTTATATGTGTGTGTGTAAAGGTATGTTTGCATTCACATGTGTGTGCATGTGGGCATACATGCCTGTAGGTGTGTATGCATATGTGCATGTGTGATTACATGTGTGAGTGTATTTGCACTTGTATGTGCGTGTTCACGTGTGTGTATTTCTATTTGCGTGTATATAAGCATGTGTGTATGTTTATTCAATTGAGTGTTTTTGTGTGTGTGTTTGTGCTTGTCCGTGAGATCACGGGTATGTGTATATGCTTGTGTGTGGGGCTGCATCTAGATTTGTGTGTGCATGTGCATGTGTGTATCTTTGTACTTGTTTTTTTTTTGTGTGTGTACACACGTACATGCATGAATATAGCCATGTGTTTGTGTGTCTATTTGTGTTCATGGATATATGTAAATGTGCATGTTTGTATGTTTGTGTGTTCATCTATAACCTCATATGCATGTACATGTATTTGTGTGTGTTCATATGTGTGTGTCTATGTGTATGTGTGCATGTGTGTGTGCATGTGAGTGTGGTTGTATGTATGCATGTGTGTGTGCTTACATATATGCATGTGTTTGTATGTCTATTTGTGTGCACATTTATGTGAGTGTATGTGTGTGCATGTTATGTGAGTGTACGTGTGTGTATATGTTTGTCCATGTCTGTGTGCTTGTGCATGCATGTACGTGTGTGAGTGTACATGTATTTATGTGAGTGCATGTGGGTGGGCATGTGTGTGCATGCATGTGTGTACATATTTATATATTTGTGCATGTGTGTGTGCATACCAATGTGTGTGAGTACACGTGTGTTTGTATATGTCTGTGCATGTCTACATGTGTGACTGTGTGTGCATGTGTGCATGTTTACATGTGTGTGCATGTTTGTATGTGTGCTTTCATATGTGCGTGAATAAGTATCTACATTTGTGCATGGGCATGTCTTTTTGTGTGTTTGTGCATACATGCAAGTGCATGTGTCTGTGCACATGTGTATGTGTGTGTGTGGTTGTTGGTGTGTGCTAATGCTTGTGCATGCATAGGTGAGTGTGTATGTCTATTTTTGCATGAGTGTAGTTTATATGTGTGTGTGTAAAAGTTTGTTTGCATGCACATGTGTGTGCATGTGGGCATACATGCCTACAAGTGTGTATGCATATGTGCATGCATGTTTACATGTGTGAGTGTATTTGTACTTGTATGTTTGTGTTCACGTGTGTGTATTTCTATTTGTGTGTATATAAGCATGTGTTACGTTTTATGCATTTGAGTGTTTGTGTGTGGGCATGTATGTCTGCATGAAGATGTGTGTGTGCATTTGTTCCTGTCTATGTGCATGCTCATGCATATGCATGGTGTGCATGCTTTTTTTGTGTATGTGTGCATGCAAGTGAGCATTTCTATGCACATCTATGTTTGTGTGTGTGTGTATACATGTGTGCATGTCTATGAGCCTTTTGTGTGCATTTGTGTGTGCCTGTGGCTATGCATGTGTGTGTGTGTTTTCTTATGCATGCTTGTGCATATGTGTGTGTGTGTATATGCATGTGATGGATGTGTGCATGCATGAGTGTTTGTGTATGTCCATATATGTGCATGTGTGTGCAAGAGTGTAGGTGTGCATGAATGTATACATGTGTGCATGTGCTCTTTTGTGTGTGTATTAGGGTGAGTGCATGTGTGAAAGCATGCATGTGCATGTGTGCAAGCATGCATGTGTGTTTGTCGTTGTGTGGCTTTTTGTGTGTGCATATGTTTGGGTGTATCCATGTGCATTTATGTATTTGTATGTCTTGTACGTGTTTGTGTGTATATGTATTTTTGTATGTGTGTGTATGTGTGCATGCATGGGTTTGTGTGCATGTTTGTTATGTGTGCATGCAGTTGCATATGCAAGTGTGTATGGGTGTGTGTGTGTGTGTGCACGCATACATGTGTGCATGTATGTGCATGTGCGTGTGTGCATGTGTATGTGTGTTTATGTTTATGCATGTGTGTGCACATGTGGACGTGAACCCGTGTGTGCATATCATATTTTTGTGTGTGCACACGAATTTGTGTGCATGATTGTGGGTTCCTGTGTGTGCATGTCTATGTGTGTGTGTATGTGTGTGCATACATATGTGTGCATATTGGTGCATGTGAATCTATGTAGTTGTGTGTGTGTTCACATATGCATATGCATATATGTGCATGGTGTCTATGTGTTTTGTGTGTGTGTGTAGGTGCATATCTATGAGTGTTTGCACTTTTGTGCATGTGTGTGTGTCCATGTGCACGTGCATGTGAGTGGATGTGTGCATGTTTCTATGTTTGTGGATGTGTGTGTAAGTGCACGCATGCATATGTGTGTGTCTTTATGTGCATTGTGTGCACACGTGTATGCATGGGTGTAGGTGTGGGCATGTGTGTGTGCATGTGGGTGAGTGTGCTTGTGTTTTTCTTATTGGCGTGTGTGTGCGCATGTTTGTATGTTATTTTAAGTGTGTTTGTTTACATTTTTGCATGTATGACTACAAGCATGTACATGTGTGCATATGTATGTATGCATGTGTGTGTGTATGTTCTTATGCATGCATTTGTATGTGTTCATGTGCATGGGTGTGAATGTGTGTGTGTTTGGGTGTTTGACTTTGGGGTATGTGTGTATAGGTGTGTGGGTGTGTGTGTGCCCTTGCGTACATGTGTGTGCGAGTCATTGTTTGAACAAACATACATGTGTATGTATGTGATAGTGTGTGGGTGTTTGTTTGTGGGCATGTGAACATGTGTGCACGAGTGCATGTGTGTGCATATGCTTATGTGTGTGCACATGGGCACATGTACAGGTTCGAGCATATGTGTGCATGTGTGCTTGTGCCTGTATGTGGTTGTGCTTGTGTGTGAGCATGTGCTCATGCATGTGTGTGTATGTGTGCTTGCAAGTTTGCATGCATGTGAATACTTATGTGTGTGTTTGTGCAAGTCATTGCAAATATGTGTTCCTATGTTGAAAGTTTGTGTGCACATGTGTGTGTGTTCACACTTCACATGTCTGTGTGCATGTGTGTGGGATAGTGTGCATTTGTGTATGTATTTATGTGTGCATGTGTGTGTGTTTACTTAAATGTGTGCATGTGTGTGTACTTTTATGAGTGTTTGTGCATGCATGTGCACCTACACATATGAGTATGTGTGTGGGTGTGCCTATGCCTATAAGAGTTGATGTGAAAATGAGTGCTTGTGTGCCTAGGAGTGTGTGAATGTGAACTAGTTTGCATGTATGGGTGCATGTGTGTGTGCTTGTGAGTGCATGTGATTATGCATGTGTTTGTGCATGCATGAATGTGTGTGTGTATGTGCACTTGTGTGAATGTGTGTGTTTGTGCATGTGTATTTTTGTGCATGCATGTCTATGTATGCATGTGTGGTTTTGTGTGTGCACATGCATGTGTGCATACATGAGTGTGTTCATTGGCATTTATGTGTTGCTTTGTACATGTGCATGTACATATTTATGCATGTCTGTGCTCATGCATGTGTGCAGTTGTGTGTGTGTGTGTGTGTGTGCATGTACTTGCTTGTTTGTCTATGTGTGCTTGTGCATGTGTGTGCATTTGTGTGAGAGTGTGTGTGTGTGTATGTGTGTCCATGCATGTGTGTATGTACGTGTATGCATTTGTGTGGTCATGCATGGGCCTATGTGTGCTTATGTTTATTCATGCATGTGTGTATGTGTATGTGTCCATGTGTGTGTGTATGTGTTTGTTTTCATGTGTCCATGCATACATGTGTACATTTGTGCATGAGTGTGTGCATTTTGTGTGTGCATTCACATGTACACGTGTTGTATGTGTGTGTGTGTAAGCAAGTGTGTGTGCATAAATTTGTGTGTTTATGTGTATGTGTGTATGTATTTATGTGTACGTGTGTATGTGTTTATGTGTGTTTGTGTTTGCATTATTGTATGGGTACGTGTTTGAGTGTGTGCATTTGTGTGCATATATATGGGTGTATGTGTGTGGGTGTGTGTTCTTTTATGTGCTTGTGTGTCTGTGTGTATGGGTGTAGGTGTCTATGCCTATCTATGTGCATGTGAACGTGTACATGCACATGTGCATGCATATGTGATTGCATGTGTGGGCAAGTACACTAGTATGTGCTAGCATGTGCATGTATGTATGTGTTCATGTATGTGTGCATGACTGCACATGTGTGTTTGAGCTATTTCATGTGCATGTGTGTGCATGGATGCATGTGTGTTCATGCATGTGTGATATCATGCATGCTTGCGAGTTTGTGTGCCTTTAGGCATGTGTCCATTCCTATTTTTTTGTGTTTGTGCATGTTTGTGTGTGCATGTGTGCATGTGTGTGTATATGTTTACATGCATAAGTGTGTTTGTGCATGCATACTTATGCATGTGTTTGTGTGTACTTATGCAAGTGGGAGAGTGTACATAATTGTCTCTGTATGTGTGCGTGTGTGCCAATGCATGTATACGAGTTAGCATCATCATGTGTGTTTGTATGAGTGTGCGTGCATGCTTAATATGTGTGCATATTTATGTTTGTGCATGTGTATGAGTGTGTGTGCATATGTTTGTATGCTCATGTGTGCTTGTGTGAATACGTGTGCATGTGTGGTTACATGCATGTGATTGTGCATGGGTTCAAATGTGTGTGTGTACACGTATGTGAGGTCGTGTGTGTTTGTCTATATGTGTATGTGTTGGTGTGCATATGCATGTGTATGGGTATGCATTTGATTATGTGAATGCATGTGTGAGTGAGGGCATGTGCATGGATATGTGTATATATTCGTGTGTGTGCGTTCATGAGTTTTTGTGTGTGTGCATGCATGTGTGCGTATGTGCGTGTATGCATGCATGTGTGCATTTTTGTATTTGGTTGTCTATTTTTGGGCATGTTCATGCATGTGTGTGTGTGGATGTTATTATGTTGGGGAATGAGTCGGTGTCTGTGTATGTATGTGTGTGTGTGGGCCCATTTGCATGTGCATGTCTGTGTGCGTGAGTGTGCATGTGTGCGTGTGTGCATGTGTGTATGTGAGCATGTGTGTGT
This sequence comes from Vanilla planifolia, assembly GCA_023846275.1. Taxonomy (NCBI): domain Eukaryota; kingdom Viridiplantae; phylum Streptophyta; class Magnoliopsida; order Asparagales; family Orchidaceae; genus Vanilla; species Vanilla planifolia. The sequence continues at coordinate 369,840 of JAIUJO010000321.1, read as the reverse complement.
GCATATGTGTATTTGTTTTCCTACATTTATGCATGCTTGTGAGTGTGCATTTGTGTATGTATGTGCTCTTATGTGTGCTCTTGTATTTTTTGAGTGTACATGCGGGTGCATTTATGGGATGTTTATATATGTGTGCATGTATGTCAGTATGCATGCATCTTTATGTGTATGTGTGGGTGTATTTTTATGTGTGTCAGTTTATTTATGAATTCATGCATGTGTGCCTTTCTATGTATGTGCATGTTTCTGTGTGTGCATGCATGTATTTATGTGCATATATATGTGCATCGACATATGTGTGTGCGAGTGTGTGTGTGTGTGTGTGTTTGTGTGCATGCTTGTTCCTGTGTTTGCTTGTGCATATGTATTTGTGTTTGCACATGTGTGTTTGTGTGTGTGTGTGTGTGCATGCATGCATATGTGAGAATGCATATTTCTTTGTGCTTGTTTTTGTGCCCATCTGTGCCAATGAGCCAATGTGTGTGTGAGTTTGTGTGTTCCTGTGCATATACATGTGCGTGTTTGTGCATGTGAATTATGCAAGCCTATGCATATGCATGTGTGTGCATGTGCATGTACTCGTGGGTCCATGTGTGTGTGTGCAAGTGCATATGTGTATGTGCGAATGTGTGTATTCATTGTTCTCATGGGCACATGTGCATGCATGCGCATGTGTTCTTATGTGCATAGTAGTGGAAGTGTGTGACTCTACATTCATGTGTGTGCATGCATGCGTGTGTCATTGTGTGCATAAATGCAAGTGTGTTCATGTGGGTGCATGCGAGTGTGTGTATGTGTGCATGTGTTTGCATGTTCATGTGCATTTGTTCATTCTATCCTTGTGGTTTTGTGCATGTGTGTGCACTTGTGTGTATGTGTGAGTTCATGGGTGTGCATGCATAAGTGTGTTGTGTGTGCATACATGTGCATGTGTTTATGTGTATGTAGGCATACATATGTACTTTCACGCATATGTGTATGCATGAGTGTGTTTGTGTGTGTATGTGTGCATGTGTGCTTGTGAGTGTTTGTGTATATATGTGTGTTCTTATGTAAGTGTGTGTGATTATTTGTTTGCACATATGTGTGTGCATGTATGTGTACATGTGTGTTTGTGTTGTACTGTGCTTGCATGTGTACATTTGAATGTATATTTGCATGCATTTTAATGTATGCTATTGTGCATGTGTGTGTGTGTGCCTATGTGTTCCTATGTGTGCATGTGATTGCATCCTTTTATGCATGTGTGTGTGCATGCATGTGTGTGATATGCACATGCATGTGTATGTGTGTGTGCATGTGTGCATATCTGTGTGTATGTTCATGTTTGTGGGTTTGTGTGTGTCTGCATGTGGTTTTGTGTACATGTGCATGTGTGCATGCATGTGTATGTGTGTGGGTTGTGTATGTGTATGCATGTGTGTGTGTGTGGGGTAAGTGGATGCATGTGTGTGTGTTTTCTCTCTTTGCATGCCTACATACATGTATGTGTGCATGTGTACGTACATTGATTTATTCGGTGTGCACGAGTGTGTGTGTGTGTGTGTCTGTTCATGTTGTAGTTGTCTATGGGTGTTTGTGATTATAGAAGTGTGTGTGTGTACATGAGTGCTTGTGCACATGCTTGGGTGTATATGCAAGTAGGAATATTTGTGTGAATCTATGGGTATGTGTGTGTTTTTGTCTTTGTGTGTGAGTCTGTATACATGTGCATGTGTATGATTGTGTATTTGTGTTTGCATTAGTGTGCATAAACTTGAGTGTGTGTGCATGTGTGTGTGTTTTTTTGTGTATGTGTGTGTACATGTTTGCATGTGTGTGTGTTCGCTCATGTGCATTTGTGTGTATGTGTGTGTATGCATTTATGTGCATGTGTGTGTGCTAGTGCATGCATGTGTGTATGTGTAATCATGTGTTTGTATGCATTTTTAGGCACGTGCATGTGTTTGATTTTGTGCATCCATTTGTGTGGGTATTGATGTATGAATCTTTAAGTTTTTTTGTGCATGTGAGTGTGTGTGTGTGGGTTCATGTGTGTGCATGTGTGTGTGCATGTGCATGTTTGTGTGTGTGCATGGGTACATGTATGTGTGTGTATGTGTTTGTGTGCTTGATTGCATGTGAGTGTGCATGTTTGTGTGTGCATGTGCATGCATGTGTGAGTGTTTGTGTGCCTATATGTGAGCACGTGCATGTGCATGTTTCCCTATGTATGCAAGTGCTTGTGCTTGTATGTTCATGGATGCGTACGTGTGTGTATGCATATGTGTGCGTATTTGTGTGCTAATTCTTTTTGGTGTATGTGTGGGCATGTGTATATGCATATGTGTGTGTGTGTGTCTATGCTTGCATGCATGTATGTGTGTGTGTGTTTATGGGCCAGCATGCATGTGTGCATGTGTGTGTGCATGTATGTGTGTGATCATGTTTTCTTGATAGGATGTGATTGTGTGTGCGCCTATGTGTATGCATGTATGTGTGTACGTATGTGTATTTCCATGTGTTTGTTTACATGTATGTGTCTATTTTCATATGTGTTTGCATATGTTGTATGTGTGTGTACATGTATGCAGGTGCGGGTGCGCGCATCCACTTGTGTGTCTACATGTGTGTATGGACGTTTGCACACACGTAGGCATGTGCAGGCAAGTGTAAGGGTTTGTGTGTGTATGTGTGTGCACATATGTGTCTTTCTTTATATATCTATGCCTTTGGGTGTATGTACATGCTTGTATGAGTGATTATGTATGCTTGTGTGTGTGTGTGTGTGTTTGTGCACACACCTATTTATAACCATATGCATGTGCATGTGTTCATGGTCATGTGTATTTAAATGCATGGATGTATGTGTGTTTTTTTACATGCATGCATGTATGTGAGTGTATGTTTGTAAGCATGTTTCTATTTGTACTTGTGGGTGTGTGTGGACATGCCTATGTGTGTGTGTGCATGTGTGCATAGTTCTATATGAATTTTTTAGTTTGGCTATATACAAATGTGTTCTTGTGTGCATGTTTTTTGTGTTTGTATGTGTGTGCATGTGCATGTGTGTGTGTGCATGTGTGTTTTTGTGCATGCATGTGTTTGTTCATGCATGCATTTGTATGTGTTTGCATCTATGTGTGCATGTGCATGTGCATGTGTGTATGAATGCACCTATGGTTTGTGTGTCTATGTGCGTCTGTGCATGGTCGTGTCCATACATTAATGCATGTGTTGGTAATTATTTGTATGTACTAGTGTGTTTTTGTGTCTGTGAGTGTATGTGTGCATGTGTGTGTTTGTGGATGCTTATATGTTTGCATAGACATGTACTTATGCATTTTCATGTGCATGTGTGTGCATGTGCATCTTTATACATGGATACATGAGTGTGTGGAAATGTGTGTTTGTGCTTGTGTATATGTTTGCATGCAAGTTTGTTTGTCTATGTATGTAGGTGTATATGTGTGTGTTTGTAGATGTGTGTGTGTGTATGTGTGTTAATCTCAGTGTTTGCATGTTTTTATATGTGTATGGTTTTTTTGGGTGGGTGCATTTCTACTTGTGTGCATACATTTGTGTTCATGCTTGTATATGAGCATTCATGTGTGTCTGTGCATCTATGTGCACATGTGTGTTTGTGTTAGTGTGTGTGCATATGAGAGGGTGCATGTCTTAGTGCATGTGAGTATGTGCATGTTTGCATAGTGTGTGTACCTATGTGGGTGTGTGTACATGTGTTATGGTTAGTGTGTGGGTGTGTGTACATATGCTTGCATGTGTTCACGTATGCTTATGTGCGTTTGTGTGTGTTTGCTTGTGTGTGTGCATGTGTGCTCCTATGTTTGTGTGTGTTTGTACATATTGGTGTGTTGCTGTGCAAACACGTGCGGATATGTCTGTGAATGTGTCTACATGCATGTGAATGTGTGTATGCATGTGCATGCTTGTGCTTGTATGTATGTGTGTGTGTTAGGGAGGATGGGTTTGTATGTGTGTGGGTGTGCATGTTTATGAGTGTGCATATGTGTGAGGGGGGAAGGGGGTTGTATATGTGTTTGTGTGTGTGGGTATGAACATATGTGTATGTGTGTGCATGAGCACATGCACATGCATATATGTGTATGTCTATTGGTGCACATATGTATGTGTGTGTGTGTGTTCATGTGTGTGGGTGTGTGTGTGTTAGTGTGAGAGCATGTGTGTGAGCATGAGTGTGCATCTATGCTCATGTGTGTGTGCATGTGGCCATATGTATATGTGTTGATGCATGTGTCTATGTGTCTGTGATTGTGCTTGTGTGTCTATGTGTATGTCCATATGTGTGTGTGTGTGTGTGCATGCATGTGTTTGTGGGTGTACTTATGTGTGCATTTGTGTGCTCTTCTGTATACACGTGTGCGTGTACATATGTGTGCATTTATGTATGCATGTGCATGTGTGCACTTGTGTGTGTGTGTATATTAGTGTGCATACATGAATATGTTTGTGCATTTGTACATGTCTATCTACATGCATATATGTGTGTATGTTTGTGTCTTTATGTGTGTATATGTGTGTGGGTTGTGTGTATATGTGTGTGTGCTTGTGTTCCTATATGAGTGTTGGTGCATGTGTGTGTTCTTCTATATTTATTTATATGTGTGTGCTTCTATTTGTGTGTGTGTGTGCATGTGTATGAATGTATGTCTATTGATGTGTACGAGTGCATGCACGTATTTGCGTATTCATATGTGTGTGTGTTCATTTGTGGGTATGTGTGAGTGAGTGTGTGTGTGTGGATGCATATGTGGGTATGTGTGTACATGTGTGTGTGCATGCATGCACACACAAGTGTGTGTGGTTTTGTGTGCATGTGTGTATGTTCAGGTGTGTGGGTGTGTGCATATA